>ONZH01000698.1:0-41268 GCA_900303285.1 Rhinella marina | reverse complement strand
GCCGCCGCTGTCCTCAGGCTCCCCGCTCCACTGTGTTCCCTGCCGGCACGCACTATGACCTGACGCTGCATCAGGTCATAGTGCGCCCCGGCAGGGAACACAGTGGAGCGCGGAACCTGAGGACAGCGGCGGCCAGAACAAGTAAGTATGCTTTATTTTCTAAGTGACTGGGCGGGCTGATCTGAGGTGTGAGGGGGTCGCGGGGCCCCCCATGAAATCATTGGAGCGGGGGCCTGGAGCAGTAGCTCCAGGTGCTCCAATTATAATCCGACCCTGGCAGCGCGGCAGATATTAGAACATGGCAACCGCATTAAAGTGATGCGCGTGCCATGTTCTATGTATCGGACGGCAAGAAAACTCGGTATCGAGCTTTGGTACCGCACTAGGTACCGAAACCGTACCAAGTTTTCGATATATCATGCAACACTACTTTCAACTACCTCACCCCCCGACACCTGTGTCTCGCCATTGTCCACCACCTCCTCAGACAACACTGGTAAATCCCCACTGTCAGCACACGGAGACTGCAAAAGTTCTTGCGAATTGGGGCAGAGAATGTTCTGGGGTAGCACATCAGAGAAGGGGTGACTATGGGGTTCCAGGGAGTACGTGACCACATGCAATCTCCATCCAAAAAGTCATACTGAGGCTCACCACCATGCTTTACACTGCAATCTTATTGAAAGACAGACAATCAGGGGTTCACCGCCAGGTTGTCAGGCAGCATTTTTAAGTGGGTCACCATTACCATGTCCCTGAAAATTGCCTTGGGGTCATCACCAGACTATTGGCCAGATTTAGAAAAAATGGTGCAATTAGGGAGCCTCAGAGGCATCCCTACATACTGCCCCTAGTGTTTCCTATCCATTTCCAAGGTGTTTCCATCTTTTTCTGAGGTTTTCACATGTTGGGGCAAACTTGACTGTGCAGAACCTTTGGCCCCTGCAAAAATATTTGGGTCTCCCATAGACTTTAATGGGATTCGTGATTCGGCTCGAACCCACGAATCCCGCAGAAAATTCGGGCCGAATACCGAATCCCCGAATCTTTTAGGAATCGCTCAACTCTAGTCAGTATTGATGAACTGTCTATTTAACCACCTCTGTAATCAATATAATTCAGAACTTTGTGATATACTGTGTATATATACATGACCATCTTTTGCTGCAATTAAAGCTGATTTGGGGGGAAGTCTCTATCAGCTTTGCACATCTGGAGACTGAAATGTTTGCAAATTCCTCTTTGCAAAACAGCACAAGCTCAGTCAGATTGGATGGAGAGCATCTGTGAACACCAATTTTCAAGTCTTGCCACAGATTCTCAATGGAATTTAGTTCTGGACTTTAACTGGGCCATTCTAACACATGAATATGCTTTGATCTCAAAAATTCCATTGTTGCTTTGGCTGTATGGTTAGGGTTGTTGTTAGAGATGAGCAAATTGATTCGTCGATACGTTGATTCTCATCGAATCTTGGGATTCGCGAAGCGAATCCGAATATTAGGTGCTTCGCTTCAGCTTTCTACGCATTCGCTACGTAGTTTGTCCTATCAATTATACGCTATTGCTACGTATAAGTTACTCTATACGCTGTTGCGTACAAATTCAATTGATTTGCGATGCAGGCTCCTCCCTGGTAGCCCCGCCCCCTTCTCCAACGCACGAGGAAGACAAGGCAACTCAGGAAATTAAGATGGCGAAACAGCGAGGTCCTGACTGGGGAGGCATGGTGTGGGGCACCGACCCCTATGAGTAGAAGGAACCGGAGGAGATCTACGTCTCTCAATATGTCCGGCAGCCTAAGAAGTCAGTTGAGGTGCCCGCTGAGGTGTTCACTCCGCTGGCTGACACGGCGGAGGCGGCAGGAGTTCCCGCTCCGCCGCGGAAGGACTACTCCCTTCGTCAAAATTCTATGGTCCCCAAGGCTGCTTTAACCAAGTTGCGCAGACGTGCGCCTCATGCCTTTTTTCTCCCTTTTCAGGTTATTGGGAAGCCCCTTGAAAGATGTTTTTTTAAGGAACCTTTGCTGCTATTTTTTACCCATTTGGATTACAATTTTACCTATGTGGATTACGAATTGCAACTGAGTTTGGGACTCTGCTCCAGGTCTATGACAAGCGTCAGAAAAAATCAGAAAGAAGAAAAGAGACTTAAACATGTCCGTGAGCAGACTAGGTAGGTGATATTTAAAATGAGAAATTTCAGTCAGCACATCCCAGAGTGCAGGTGCTGGTTGCTATTGCTAAATAGATGTCAAATTGTATGTATTTTCCTTTGATATTTAAAATGTTTACATTATACCTATAATGTATTTGCACTATATTGTTTGCACTGGATTGTTTGCACTAATGTTTTTACCTTTCAGCAACGTTTTCAAGTATGTTGCCCATTATGTGTATTTCTTTACAGGTACCGCAATTGGTCCTCATATTCACTTTATAGTATTGTGGATGATTGTACTATGCCCATAGCCGGATAGACAGCACCTTACTTGTTCTACCTCAAATATACATACTGCCTCTGAGGGCGATTTCAGATCTGACCATTTACACTGGACCTGGCCCGGGGTCCGCAAGGTGTCAAAACGATGGCGCAAGCCTTGGATCACCTGCTGGATCACCTCCTTTTTATGCTGGTTCGGGTGGCGGTGTGTGCAATCGTAAATCGTAATCCTGGCAGTCCATCAGCCGGACTATGTATTTCAGCTGTGCAGCAGAGCTAAATGATGAGGATCGTCTGGATGCCATTTTCGAATATTCGCTCTGCCTCTGAGGAGTGCACGCCGCGGCCTCTCATTGTACGTGCCTGCGTATTACGTAATCGCGTAGACAATAGTACGCTGAGGATTCGTAAGCTATTTGTACACTCATGCGTACGTCTTTTAAGAAGTTGCGTACATTTTTTAACTGTACGTTCGTTATTAGTGCGCGAATGTTCGCTAATAGCACATAATAACGTATATTTTGTACGCAAATACAACAAATCTATTCGTCGAATATACGAATCTTAGGAAAACTTCTGCGAATGTTCAGCGAATAATTTTTTGAATGATTCGCTCATCTCTAGTTGCTGTCGTCCTGCTGGAAGGTGAACCTCCTCCCCAGTCTCAAGTCTTTTGCAGCCTCTACTAGGTTTTTCTCCAGGATTGCCCTGTACCTATATTTAACTGCATCCATCTTCCCATCAGCTGTGGTCAGCTTCCTTGTCTCTGCTGAAGAAAAACATCCCCACAGCATGATTCTGCAATCACTGTGTTTCAGTGTTAATTTTTCCAGCAAACATAGCGTTTTGCATTTAGGCAACAAAGATTGACGTTGGTATCATCTGACCAGAACACCTTCTTTCACATGTTTGCAGTGTTCCCTACATGGCTTGTGGCAAACTGAAACAGGACTTCTGGTTTGCTTTGAAAAATGGCTTTACTCTAGCCACTCTTCCATAAAGAACAGATTTGTGGAGTACATGACTAACAGTTCTGTGTGCAGATTCTCCCACCTGAGCTGTGGATCTCTGCTGCTCCTACAGAGTGACCATGGGCCTTTTGGCTGCTTCTCTAATTAGTGCTCTCCTTGCCTGGGCTGTCAGTTTAGGTGGATGGCCATGTCTTGGTAGGTTTGCAGTTGTGCCTTACTCCATTTTTAGATGATATATTAAACAGTGTTCCATGAGATGTTAAGAGCTTGGGATATTTTTTTTATAACCTAACCCTGCTTTACACTTTTCCACAACTTAACATAAGTTTTTTTTAGTTTTCATGTATAAAATTACATATTAATATGGTATAGATGTTAAGTTCCAATTACATGCAAATGAAGTTTATTAAAATATGCTCTGGCAAAATCAATTTCTTAGAGCATGTTTTGAAAAGTAAATAAATTGTCCTCTTAATTTTCAAAAAATAAAAATCTCTTTGTTGTGAGCAAGTAATACTTTTCTAGGTAAAAGATTAGCTAGATGAAATCACTAAAATGGTCTGGGTCAATAATAATGTTGGTGCTGAACTTGATTCAAGTGTCAGATTTGAAAGTTAAAAGTACACATGTATTTTTCAGTACCGCTAACAAAAATTTCAGTTAAAGGGGTTGTCCAAGTTATTTTTTTGTTCTTTATATGTTTCTAACTTGTCAGGTATAACAACTTTCCCATATACTTTGTGTTTCTAAAGCTGCTGGTTTCTCAGAGTTGACTGAGGGTCACATGACCTGTGATGTCACCTTATCTCTCTGCTCTGCGATGTTTCGTTCACAAGCCTCAGAGTTCAGATAACAGTCTGTACACGAGACGTCACTGGCCACGCCCCCTTTCTTTGCCAGGCTCCTGCTATCTGCTTTCTTCCTGGTTTCCTTCAGATAAAACATTAACCCCTTCAGCCAGAACACACTGAGGGCTCAAGGCTTTATAACAAACAGTAGCTGCAGCAGTGAGAGGAGACAAATGCTCGGCACAAGAGCTGTAGAGGAATTGTATTGTACAAGAACAGGTAGGGAGAAATTCCTGTGTGTATCAGCAGTGTCATTGTACAGCTGGGACTTGTAGTCCTGCACATACAACATGCTGCTGAGTATTCCAGCAGGCAGACATGTCACTCAGCACTTGTATTCATTCCCTTTGCAGAGGGGGGGGGGAGGGGGAGGGGCTGAGATTGTTGTTATTGCATGTAAACAAAGACCAGAAGAGAACCAGGGAAATTAGGAAATATGGATTTTTTTTGCCTAAAACTTGCTTAACTTAGTTATATATTGCTGCCTATCAGATTTACAGTGCTATATATTTTTTGTCATAACTCGGACAACCCCTTTAAGTGACTGAAAAATAATGGCCTAATTACATTGTGGGCTAGAAATGCTCCATATTTGGATGCCATTATCTATGATGTTAGGTTCTCTCTAAGTACAGCAGTGTCCGAGGATAAATTAATAACTTTTTGTATCAAATTTTTGTGGCTGATTTTTCAAATGTCAACAGTAAAACACCATAATAGCATCATAAGTTAGTCATACCCTTGTTAGGAAAAACTGAGTTTCCAAATACAAAGACACCAACTTCAGTACAAGGTTTACATGACAGAAAGAGCCTATGGATGCAGAATGCTCTCCATAAGATTATGAGCCAGTGTCAATGTAACAGAAACAAGGCTAAGACTTTTCACCCCTGGAGGGTTTTTCATTGGCGTTTTTATTTTTCACTCCTTGCCTTTCTGGGGCCATGACTTTTTTATTTTTCCCTTCACATAGCTGCAAATAAAATAAAATGTAGTGAAAAAAGTAAAAGAATTCTAAATGCAGGGGAATTTAAAAAAACGCAATTCCGCCACAGTTTTATGGATTTCGTTTTTACAGCATTGCCTGTGCTGTAAAACTGACCTGTTACTTTCATTCTCTGGGTCAGTATTATTACAGCAATACTACATTTATATAGTTTTTCTTGCTTTTTAATACTAAAAAAATTAAAACCTTGAAAAAAAATGTGTTTTTTATTTTCATTGCCATATTCTGACCCTTATAACTTTGTTGTAGTTATGTTGTTATAGTTATGTGTGCAACAGTGTGTGGGGGCTCTTTTTTGTGGGGCAATCTGTACTTTTGAGTTGAAGCGACCAAAAAATGGTGAATTGGCCATTTTGATTTTTTTTTCTGTTTGGCTGTTTGCCATATGATAAATATTTTTTATATTTTAATTGTAAGGATGTTTTTTTCATGCAGCTATGGGACAAGGGGCAAACATGGTGTCTGTTTGCACATGCAGCGGGCGTCATGGCCTGCGGGTCTCTGCTGTTTTTTTTTTTTTAATTTTATTTTTTATTTAGAATATCACATCATTAAAGGGAGTCTGTCACCTCATTTTCACCTATATAACTAACAGCACTGCCCCACAGAAGATTGCATACACATCTCAGACATACCTGTGTGCACTGTGTGTCTCTTTTATTCTGCAGGAAAACAGCTCCCAAGTGCCCGGCTGAAAGTGAAACTAAAAACAGCTTTCTCTCCTGACTCGAATTCTAACAGCTATATCTTCTGATATACTGGATATAATGCTGTGATTTTGGTATCATTTTAAAGCTTGGAAAGAAGGCCAGAACCATTGTTCTATCTGCTACTAATCCCAAGATATGAGCAGCTAAAGCTGACCTCCCCCTCCAGTCTGGTTTGCAGCAGCAGCAGAGCCGGGCACTTAGGAGCTGTTTTCCTGCAGAATAAAAGTGCTTTTTCTGAACGAGGAATACACACACACAGTGCACACAGGTATGTCTGAGATGTGTATGCAATCGTCTGTGGGGCAGTGCTGTTAGCTATATAGGTGAAAATGAGGTGACAGACTCCCTTTAAAATTAGAGATGAGCGAATCTATTCGCCGCTTCGTAGATTCGTATAGAATCTTGGAAATTTTCAGCTGCGAAGCGAATCCGAATTTCTTTGGATTCGCTTTGCATTATTCGTAAATCTTCACAAAATTTTACACGCTAACGATACGTACGATACGTATGAAACGTAAGAAACGTACGCATTCTGTGTGAGGCGGGACAATGATGATACGCCCACGCAAGAGCAGGAAAGTGAAGATACGCCCCCCTCAGAACTGGAAAAAAACAGCCCGGCCCACCGGGATCTAACTGTTTTGCATGCACGTTTAGGGAGTAAAGACTCCTCCCTCAGTACTCCACCCTCCTCTGAAGTGTGAACCAGTTCAGCGCTGACCTCAGAGCAAGAGGCAAGCATCATGGCTAAAAAACAGCTGCGTCCAAATTGGAATGAGATGTATTTTGGGGATGACTTACCTGAACCACCACCCGCTCAAGACATCAGGGTGTCACAACTCTGCCAGAGAAACCCAGCTTCAGTGCCTGTGTCTTTCTTACTACCTGCTGAGGTTGCTGTTGCTGCAACTCGTGAGGCGGCTGGAGCGTCTGCTGTGGCTCATGTGGCTGGAGCGTCTGCTGTGGCTTGCGTGGCGGAGGCGGCTGGAGCGTCCACTTCACCCCCCAGGAGGAGATCCACCCCTTCCATACACCAGAACCCAATTGTTCCACCATCTGTGACTGCCCATGCACAGACCCTCTGGGACTATAAAACCACAGTGGAGGACTGGGTCATACAGGTACTCGACCACCCTAGGCCGGGAGATCCTTCATTGGAACGCCCAAAGGGAACTGTGATTTGATTTTCCGTTGGGAAAGGGTCTGGCTTCCTGCAGGATGACGAGGATGGAAAGGAATATTTTGTGGGCCGCAGGTCGGTGAAACGGCCGTACCTGCCACACCATCGTCATAGCCTGTATGTGTGGAATCAGGTGGAGTACACCCCCATGGCGTCCCTGAAAGGCCCATTTGCGACTGGGGTTACCCTCATTTCAAAGCCTCCAGGTCCAGGATGCTTGCGCTGCCTGCAGGAGTTCCCAGATGGCGTCCTCCTGTTCAGGGAAAAGCTACATCCTTAGTCGGAGCCTCTGATTCCTGGACTGCCATCACCACCACCACCACCACAGTCCTTACAGCTGGGTCAGCTTACCACGTTATCGTTCACCTTCTAATCCACGGTGGTCCACCAATAGCAGCTGCCATGGAAGATGAAGCCAGCAGCAGCCGGGGAAGCTGGGTCTTCTTCCCTGGATGCAACCTTTCCAGAACCGCTGCAGCCGGAAGTCCTTACCCCTGCAGTCCCGGCAGGAGGATCCGGAAAAGCAAAAATGGTTGCAGCGTGCATCACCACCACCCGGACCCGGTCAAGTCCAACTTCAGTAAGAAGAGGGCACTGGAGTTCCACCACTGCAGCGAGCATGGCCTGCAAGGGGCAGGAGTGTCCTCTGATGAGCTTCAGCAGCAGCTCGAGCGAGGAGGAATTCAGGTCCCTCATATGAGGAACCCAACTACTGGCAGTGTCAAGGACACTGCAGGAGGACCTATGGGAGCCACACCATGGACTGCACCTGACGGGTGAGATGCTAGTTGGCAGTTGTTTTTGTTTAGTTTCTGTTGCCCCCGTTTGACTCTCACCCTGATGTGCATGGCTGTCAGGACTCCCCTCATTCTGCAGAAAATTTCCTGTTGCGCCGAAGTGCGCCTATTTTCCTTTTTACCCCCTTCTCAGGTTATTTGGGAGCCCCCTTTGCAAAAAGGGTTCTCTATGTGCTGCTTTTTAATGTGGACATGGCTGTCAGTCAGGACTCCCCTCATTCTGTACAAAGGTCCCAGTTGCGCCTAAGTGCCCCATTTTCCTTTTTACCCCCTTCTCAGGTTATTTGGGAGCCCCCTTTTCCAAAAGGGTTCTCTATTTGCTGCTATTCTCTATTATCCATGTGGATTACACATTACCTGTTTGGATTACAATTTTACCTCACATGGATTACAATTGAATTTTGGAATATGTGTTCCAGACAGACAGTGTTTTATCATGCCAACTAGGATCCATAAGGAGAGACTCAGATGTATATTTGAGCCTTTTATACTTGAAAATGTGAAATTGATTGCACTAAAATGTTTGCATACTTATGTCTTTGCTGTATTTTAGCTACACTGTTTTTAATAGTTCAGCACTTTAGCCCATTGTATTCTTTTTCTGGTACTGCAATGTGTCCTATTACGCACTTATTGTACGGTGTTTTTAGTACATAATTCACTTGTTGATAGCTAGCAGCAGTGAGCACCTTATTTTTCTAGTTCATATGGACTGCCTCTAAAGACTGTATGCCGCGGCCTAGCCTCATGTGTATGACGCATTTGCGCGTCAATAGTACGCTAAGGATTCGTACGCACTTTTGTACGCTAATGCTTACGTATTGCGTACTTTTAACTACGCTGACTGTACGTACGTAATTTGGGCAGGAATTTTCGCAAAAAACATGTATTTTTTTACGTAGATTCGACGAATACATTTGTTTAAATACAAATCTTGTCAGAAATTCAGCGAATATTCGGCAAAGCAAATTTTGAATGATTCGCTCATCTCTAATTAAAATCAATACCTTTTTAATCAATCAAATCATTACTATCCTTACCCATTCCACCCTATCCATCCCACTCACCCTAAGCGATGCATCTCTGTCCCTTCCCAAACGTGGAAGGAGCAGCGGATGACTGGAAGGGGGGAGGGGGGGATACCATATCAAGTACCTTATTATTTCCAACCTCCCCACAGCTTAACTCATTTTTTCTCAGTATTTCTTTGCTTATATAAAATCTTTTCATAGCTCTTAACATTATTAACCAGTTGTAACCACTCATTGAGATTTGGGGAATTTTGTCAAAACCATACTCGAGTAATCAAAAGTCTAGCCAGAAACATCATTCTAGCTAAAAGGATCTTTTTATGCTTATGGCAATTTACCTTAGAAAGGTAAGGCGTCAAGGGACAGGATGGAGCGAGAACTTCCACCAGGAGACTCTATATATTCACAAAGAGACGATGGAGATTATGTTGAGTACTTTTATTTGGGATAAACCCGTTTTGATTTTGATCCAGGTGTATAACTGCTCTAGAAAGTCTAGTAGCCAATATCATTGACAGGAGCATAGCATCTGTATTCAAAATCCATATAAATCTATAAGACCCCATATCTAAAGGGTCTTTCCCCTTTTTCAATATTAATTACCCCTTTTGTCATTGACTCAGGTAGCCCTGATAAGGGGGAGGATAACAGCAGTGGATAAGGAGATCCATGTGTTACAAATCAGCAGAAAAAAAATGTCTAGTCAGAAAACATCAATAAATTACATTTCTAAACCTATATGTACAAAAACACATGGTAATTTAAACTGTATGTTCACAAATGCCAGAAGTCTAGCAGGCAAAATGGCTGAGCTTGAGGTCATGGTACTGGTGGAGGAAATTGATATAGTTGGAGTTGCTGAGACATGGCTGGACTCTTGGCATGACTGGGCTGTCAATCTCCAGGGTTACACTCTGTTTCGGAGGGATAGGGAGAATAGGAGAGGAGGAGGAGTATGTCTGTATGTCATAAGTAGTATAAAAGCGAGTATAAAGGAGACAATAGTGGGTGATGATTGTGTGAATGCAGAATCCGTGTGGGTGGAATTACAAGGGGAGACTAACAATGAAAGAATTATTTTTGGTGTAATTTATAGACCCCCAAACATCATTGAGGAGACAGAGGATCAGCTGCATAGACAAATAGAGCGGGCTGCCCAAGGCGGGTACAGTAGTGATAATGGGAGATTTTAACTTCCCTGGTATTGATTGGGGTCATGGATCAGCTTCAACTGCAAAGGAGAGAAATTTTCTTAACTTATTGCAGGACTTTCTGGGCCAGTTTGTAGAAGAACCAACAAGAAGTGATGCACTGTTGGATCTGGTTATATCTAACAATACAGAGATAGTTGAGGAGGTAATTGTTCGGGAAAACCTTGGTAATAGTGACCACAATATAGTTACTTTTATCCTAAAGTGTAGAAAGCATAAACATGCTGGGAGATCAAAAACATTTAATTTTAAAAAGGCCAACTTCCCAGGGTTACGGGCCGCACTCCAGGAATAGACTGGGAGCAGCTGTTGTCAAGTAGAGACACAGATAATAAATGGGAGACCTTCAAATCTATACTGGGTAACTACACTGCAGAATGTATTCCTAGGGGGAACAAATACAAATGCTTAAAATTAAACTCTGCGTGGCTTAATGCGGATGTTAAAAGGGCAATACATGAAAAACAAAGGGCATTTAAAATATACAAATCAGAGGGGTCTGCCATAGCCTTTAATAACTACAAAAGGGTTAATAAAGATTGTAAAAGGACTATAAAAGAAGCAAAAGTTCAAAATGAAAGGCTGGTGGCCAGGGATAGCAAAACCAATCCCCCAAAATTCTTCAAATATATAAATGCAAAAAAACCTAGGTCAGAGCATGTAGGACTCCTGAATAATAGTGATGGGGAATAGATTACTGGGGATCAGGAAAAGGCGGAGCTACTGAATGAGTTCTTTAGTTCTGTGTATACACATGAAGAGGTGGGAGCTTACATGATACTTCATGTAATATACTCAACTGGTTCAATATAGATATGGTCAAAGCTAAGTTAAACAAAGTAAAGGTGAATAAGGCTCCAGGACCGGATGGGTTACACCCAAGAGTTCTTAAGGAACTTAGTTCAGTAATTTCTTTACCCTTGTATATAATATTCAAAGATTCTCTGGTGACTGGCATAGTGCCGAGGGACTGGCGTAAAGCAAATGTGGTGCCCATCTTCAAGAAGGGCTCTAGGTCATCCCCGAGGAATTACAGACCGGTGAGCTTAACGTCCTTTGGGGGGAAACTTTTTGAGGGTCTAATAAGGGACTATATACAGGAATATGTTTTGGATAATAGTATTATAAGTGATAACCAGCATGGTTTTACTAAGGACAGGAGCTGTCAGACTAACCTGATTGATTTTTATGAAGAAGTGAGTAGAAGTCTGGATAAAGGGGCGGCTGTGGATATTGTGTATTTGGACTTTGCAAAAGCGTTTGACACGGTCCCTCATAGACGTCTGACGGGTAAATTAAGGTCGGTTGGATTAGAAAATCTACTCTGTAACTGGATTGAGAACTGGCTGAAGGAGCGTACTCAGCGAGTGGTGGTAAATGATTCCTACTCTGAATGGTCCCCAGTTATAAGTGGTGTACCCCAAGGTTCAGTGCTGGGTCCACTTTTATTTAATTTATTTATTTATTAATGATATAGATGGAGGAATTAGCAGCACTGATTCAATTTTTGCAGATGACACTAAGCTTTGTAGTAGAGTCCAGTCTATGGAAGATGTGCAGAAGTTACAAGCTGACTTGGACACACTGTGTCACGAGGGGAGACAAGGGTGGTGAGCCCTATACTGAACCCCTCCTTCTTTCCCTGCCTACTTGCCTCAGTCGGCCCTAGGCAGCCGCGGACAACCACGAAGACGGTCCCTACACTGGGTAAGTGCGCAGGAGGGAAAGGGAACACAGGGAAGGACAAAACACAGACAGAACGAACACAATGGCAGAGTAGTCAGCAAACCGGGTCAAACACAGGAGGTCACGTAAATACCAGGGGTGAGGCAAGAGAGAAGTCAAAGTCCGAAATCCAAGTATCCAAATCCAAGTATCCAAACTAAAGGTCGCACAAGCACTGATCAAAGAGTAACTAATCACAGGCGATTTGAGAAGGCAGCTGGCCTGCTTTAAAAAGCCCTCCAATGGGTCATGTGACGGGGCCAGCGTCACATGACCTCATTTGCATACTGAGCGCTGGCCGAACGTGACCAGCGCTCAAATATGCTACCATTTTGGTCATGTGGCGTGGCCAGCGCCACATGACCCAGTGCCCCTAAAATATATATACTCTGAGCGCTGGCTTGCCGGGCCAGCGCTCAGTGCCGCCCACTGCTCGTGTCTAGGGGGCGGGGACGCCAGGCACGCAGCATCTGGAAGCGCGCCCGACGCTCCCCGCCTCTCGTTACCCTGGAGACAAGGACGCATGTCGCGTCCTCGCTCCGTGTTAGTGGAAGTCCGGCGGCGCTGCAAGCGGGGAGCGCGCCGCCGGCTTCCCGTGACAGTACCCCCCCCTTCACGAGGGGCCACCGGACCCTTACCAACGGGAGCAGGTTTATCAGGATGCTGTAGGTGGAATTTCCGAATGAGCGAATCAGCATGCATCCTTGTCAACGGCACCCAAGACCTGTCCTCCGGCCCAAATCCCTTCCAGTGTACGAGGTACTGAAAGGAATTCCGGACCTTCCTCACATCAATGACTCTGGCAACCTCGTGCTCCACTTGTCCCTCCACCTCGACCGGAGGCGAGGACTGTTCCTCTGGACCAATGGGGGCAACATAACGCTTCAGCAAGGACATGTGAAAAACATTATGAACGCGAAGGGAGTCGGGTAAACATAATTCAAAAGATACCGGATTGATCACCTTGGTGATCCTGTATGGACCAATGAAGCGAGGCGCAAACTTATACGATGGTACTTTCATGCGAAGATTTTTTGTCGACAACCATACCCTGTCCCCCACCTTGAAATCCACACCCTTAGAACGTTTCTTATCAGCTTTAGACTTTTGGACTCCTTGGGCCTTTTCCAGGTTCAGCTGAACCCGTGCCCAAACTGTGCACAGTTCTTGAGAAACAACATTGACCTCTGGGACAACCGAAGAGGATGAGGAAAAGGAACCAAAGCGCGGATGAAAGCCCATATTACAGAAGAAAGGTGAAACCCCAGAAGAAGAATTCACTCGGTTATTAATAGCGAATTCGGCCAGAGACAGGTATCTGGCCCACACAAGCTGGTTATCTGTCACATAACATCTGAGATACTGTTCAACAGATTGATTAAGACGCTCAGTCTGACCGTTGGTCTCCGGATGAAAGGCCGACGAAAAGGACAAAGATATTTCAATCTTCTTACAGAAGGCTCTCCAAAATTTAGACACAAACTGCACCCCCCTGTCCGATACGATATTTTCTGGAATACCATGCAGTTTAACTATGTGGTCCAAAAATACAGACGCCAAGACCCTAGCAGAAGGTAATTTACACAACGGAATAAAATGACACATTTTGCTAAATCTGTCAACTACAACCAAAATCACAGTTTTACCCTCAGAGCAAGGCAAATCCGTGATGAAGTCCATGGACAAATGCGACCATGGTCTGCTAGGTATGGGTAAGGGACGTAGCTCACCCATAGCTCGTGTCTTGGGATTCTTGGACCTGGCACAAGTATTGCACGCAATTACAAAAGCCTGAACATCCCGGGAAATCGATGGCCACCAATACTGCCTAGAGACTAACTCCTTGGTAGCATTGATACCTGGATGTCCACATAATACAGAGTTATGGCACTCACCCAGCAGTCGCAAACGCAAATGGGCCGGCACAAACAGTTTGTCATAGGGGGTACCAGTGGGAGCGAGATGCTGTCCTGCTAAGATCTCAGCTGCCAGATCAGACGAGGTAGCGGCCACGATGATGTCAGCTGGCAGGATGGGCTCAGAAGGGACGTCAGGAGGCTGATACGCCTGAAAGCTTCGGGATAAGGCATCAGCCTTAATGTTCTTGCTTCCTGGTCTGAAAGTAACACAAAAATCAAAACGGGTAAAGAACAAAGCCCACCTCGCCTGTCTGGGATTCAAACGTTTAGCGGATTCCAGAAACATAAGATTTTTATGATCCGTGAGGACCACAATGCGATGTAATGCCCCTTCCAGGAAGTGACGCCACTCCTCAAATGCCCACTTAATGGCCAACAACTCCCTATTACCGATATCATAGTTCCTCTCAGCAGACGAGAACTTGCGGGAAAAAAAGGCACAAGGCTTAAGGTTAGTTAAGGTGGAGGACCCCTGGGACAGTACTGCCCCTACCCCATCCTCAGATGCATCCACCTCAACTACAAAGGGTTCATTCTGGTCAGGCTGGATTAACACAGGGGCATTAGTGAAACACTGTTTTAGCTTCTCAAAGGCTTCAATAGCTGCAGGGGGCCAATTAACTAGATCCGCTCCCTTGCGAGTCAGATCCGTAACTGGTTTGACCACCAACGAAAAATTTTTAATAAATTTGCGATAAAAGTTCGCAAACCCTAAAAATCGTTGGAGCGCCTTAAGGGAGGAGGGTCGCACCCAATCAAGGATGGCCTGCACCTTAGCTGGATCCATTTTGCAGGAAAAAGGAGTCAAAATGTATCCTAAAAAGGCCACCTCCTGAACGCCAAAGGTACACTTCTCCCCTTTGACAAATAGTTTATTCTCACGTAACACCTCTAACACTTGCCTGGTATGAGAAACGTGAGATTCCCAATCTGCTGAAAAAATAAGGATGTCATCAATGTAGACAATCATGAACCTCCCAATAAAAGGTCTAAAAATGTCATTGACAAAATTTTGGAACACAGCGGGTGCATTGCTTAGCCCGAAGGGCATAACTAAATACTCATAATGACCCTCAGGGGTATTGAAGGCAGTTTTCCATTCATCCCCCTCCCTGATTCTAATCAGGTTATAAGCTCCCTTCAAATCCAGCTTAGAGAACCAGCAGGCGCCTTGAATCTGGTTCAATAAGTCAGGGATAAGAGGCAGCGGGTACCTGTTCTTGACCGTGATTTTGTTAAGTTCCCTGAAATCAATACAGGGCCTCAATCCTCCATCCTTTTTACCAACAAAGAAAAATCCGTCCCCCATGGGGGAAACTGAAGGCCGGATGTGACCCTTGGCCAGACTCTCCTTAAGATAATCCCTCATGGACTGACGCTCAGGAGTGGAGAGATTGTAAATACGGCCTTTAGGATACTTGGAACCCTCCATAATCTCAATGGCACAATCATATTGCCGGTGAGGAGGGAGGAACTCCGTCTCGGACATGGAGAATACGTCCTGAAAATCTCTGATATATCCGGGCAAGATAAGAGACTCAGTGGTACCTCCAACCTGCAATATAGCTTTGCAACATTTGGAACAATCACCTCCCCATTTCTCTAATTCACCTGCCGGCCAGTTGATCACAGGGTTGTGGTCCTGTAACCATGGCAGACCTAAAACGAGGTCAGCAGGTAAATCCCTTAGGACCAGAAAAGAACAAGTCTCAGTATGGGAAATACCCACAGTCAAGGAAACCTCGGGAGTGCAAAACTCCACCCTCCCGTTATTCAATGGGGTGGAATCTAAAGCAATGATTTGAATTGCCTCCCTTAAAGGAACTAGCGGAATACCCACAGTTTGTACAAAATCAAAGTTAATAAAATTAACAGCAGAACCTGAATCAACAAATGCTTGGCCAACCCCCTTAATTTGATCATAGGTAACAGAGATAGGTAGCAAAACTTTCCTCCTTACCACCGCTGGAGTTACCTTACTTCCCGCCGGAGATCTTCTAGAGGGCGGCAGTTTGGGGCACTGCTGGAGCCAGTGGTTCATTTCACCGCAGTAAAAACAGGCTCCCTTCAGGCGTCTCTGGTCCCTTAAGGTTCCACCTAACTGCATGGGTTCCTCCGGAACTCTGGTAGGAGATGGACTAGGAAGAGAAATTTCTGGCAACACGGTAACCTGAGGCATGCTAGAACGTTCTCTCAGTCTCTCTCTCACCCGTCGGTCAAGTTTGATGGCTAAGGTCATGGTCGCCTCTAAGGAGTCAGGAGTAGGATAACATACTAGAAGGTCCTTCAGTTGGTCAGACAGCCCCACCCGGAATTGACTTCTTAGAGCTGGGTCATTCCATCCTGAAGAGACACACCACTTCCTAAACTCCGCGCAATAGTCCTCTACTGGACGGTTACCCTGCCGAATGTCCCTGAGCTGAGACTCGGCAACCGCAGTCAAGTCGGGCTCCTCATATAATAAGCCTAAGGCCAGAAAAAACGCGTCCACAGTCTGCAGGCTAGGGGAGTCAGGGGGTAACGAAAAAGCCCACTCCTGCGGGTCACCCTGCAGCAAGGAAATAATTATTCCCACCCGCTGCTGCTCGGAACCCGAGGAGTGGGGGCGTAAGCGGAAATATAATTTTACGCTCTCCTTAAAGGAACGGAAGGCCATCCGATTCCCCGAAAATCGATCCGGCAGCTTAACATGGGGTTCCACGATGGGATTGGAGGTGGAGGGAACCACTCCTGGTGCGGATTGAATCTGCTCCTGGTGTTGGAGCCTCTCGGCCAGATCCTGGATAGCTTGAGCCATTCCTTGAACCTGGTCCGTGAGAGCCCGCAACTGCTCCATGAAATAAGGCCTGTGATTCTGTCACGAGGGGAGACAAGGGTGGTGAGCCCTATACTGAACCCCTCCTTCTTTCCCTGCCTACTTGCCTCAGTCGGCCCTAGGCAGCCGCGGACAACCACGAAGACGGTCCCTACACTGGGTAAGTGCGCAGGAGGAAAGGGAACACAGGGAAGGACAAAACACAGACAGAACGAACACAATGGCAGAGTAGTCAGCAAACCGGGTCAAACACAGGAGGTCACGTAAATACCAGGGGTGAGGCAAGAGAGAAGTCAAAGTCCGAAATCCAAGTATCCAAATCCAAGTATCCAAACTAAAGGTCGCACAAGCACTGATCAAAGAGTAACTAATCACAGGCGATTTGAGAAGGCAGCTGGCCTGCTTTAAAAAGCCCTCCAATGGGTCATGTGACGGGGCCAGCGTCACATGACCTCATTTGCATACTGAGCGCTGGCCGAACGTGACCAGCGCTCAAATATGCTACCATTTTGGTCATGTGGCGTGGCCAGCGCCACATGACCCAGTGCCCCTAAAATATATATACTCTGAGCGCTGGCTTGCCGGGCCAGCGCTCAGTGCCGCCCACTGCTCGTGTCTAGGGGGGCGGGGACGCCAGGCACGCAGCATCTGGAAGCGCGCCCGACGCTCCCCGCCTCTCGTTACCCTGGAGACGAGGACGCATGTCGCGTCCTCGCTCCGTGTTAGTGGAAGTCCGGCGGCGCTGCAAGCGGGGAGCGCGCCGCCGGCTTCCCGTGACACACTGAGTGTTTGGGCATCCTCTTGGCAGATGAGGTTCAATGTGGATAAATGTAAAGTTATGCATCTGGGTACTAACAACTTGCATGCCTCCTATGTCCTAGGGGGAGTAACACTGGGAGAGTCACTTGTAGAGAAGGATCTGGGTGTCCTTGTAGACCATAGACTGCAGAATAGCATGCAATGTCAATCTGCTGCTTCTAAGGCCAGCAGGATATTGTCATGTATTAAAAGAGGCATGGACTCGCGGGACAAGGATGTCATATTACCACTGTATAAAGCATTAGTACGGCCTCATCTGGAATATGCTGTTCAGTTCTGGGCTCCGGTTTATAGGAAGGATGTCCTGGAGCTGGAAAGGGTGCAGAGACGGGAAACTAAACTGATAAGGGGCATAGAGCATCTTAGCTATGAAGAAAGATTGAAGGAGTTAAACTTGTTTAGTCTTGAGAAGAGACATATAAGGGGGGACATGGTCAACCTGTATAAGTATGTAAATGGCCCATACAAAAAATATGGTGAAAAACTGTTCCAGGTAAAATCCCCTCAAAAGACAAGGGGGCACTGCCTCCGCCTGGAGAAGCAAAGGTTCAGACTCCAAGGGCGACAAGCCTTCTTTACTATAAGAACTGTGAATCTGTGGAACAGTCTACCGCAGGAGCTGGTCACAGCAAAGACAGCTGAGGGCTTCAAAACAGGCTTAGATAAATTCTTAGAGAAAAAGAAGGTCACCACATATTAAGAAATGTAGAGTCATGTCTTAAGGTTACCCGTCCCCCTCCCCTTCATCACTCCTACCCCCTCCCTTGGTTGAATTTGATGGACATGTGTCTTTTTTCAACCGTATTAACTATGTAACTATGTAGCCTATCATCCTCTAGTGACTCAGCAATAACCCTCAAAAGGCAGGGAAGAATAATCTCCAAGTATTTACAGTAAAATTCATAGGGGAAGCCATCAAGCCCAGGAGAGGAATTTCCCGAGCATGTTTTTAATGCATCTTCTAATTCCTGAAGTAAAACATTCGCTTCCAGAGATTCCCTCTGAGCAACAGTAAGAACTGGAAAAGAGACAGCATCCAGAAATATATCCATCCTTTCATCAGAACTATTATTACTAGATTGATACATTTTTGAAAAATGTTTTAACAATGCATCCTTAATTTCCTGCTTCTCTGTAATTTTTCCCTCGGATGAACAAAAATTGTTTTTGACCCTTAAAAAAAAGACTGAGCCGTGTTTAACAAAAAAACAGATTTGCACTCTGCATTGCCCTCCTATTTTCCTCTGTTTTCCTCCTGGCAAACTGATTCGTTTTGGAAAGCACATCTGCTTTCAGCTCCCTCTCTTTCATCCCATAGCCCTTTCTTAAATTGAAAATGTTACTAATAAACACCCCTCTCATAAAGGCCTTGAATGCATCCCAAACTAATTGGATTTTTAGTGATTTATAGTTAACATCCCAAAAGTGAACCATCTCCCATTTAATCAGGTTGTGATTCTCAATCACCGACAGCCAGTAGGGGTTTAGTCTAAAAGGAGGAGCTATCCTTTCCCTGTCCCCGCCCATAGAGAGCTCAAGGGATACAGGCACATGGTCCGAGAGTGACCTAGCTTCATATTTCATATATTTAATAAATCTCAAGTATTTTTCATTTATTAAAGCCAAGTCAATTCTGGACATGCAGTTCCCAGCTTTACTCACACAAGAATAATCTCTTCTCCCCCAACCTAGAAAGGCCCAGATGTAAAAAAACAACAGACTGCTGACAGAATCTGGCTAAAGGAGACCCCTGAGTAGATATAGATATGTGCATGGCACCTCCTATTGAAAGCTGTCGGTCTTAGGATTAAGCACACAATTAAAATCCCCAATAACCAGAGTGAGACAATCTGACCATTGTTCCATAAAAATTAATAAACTATTAAGTACATAAAAAGCGGGAGGGATATAGATAAAAGCTAAGATACAGAATCTTCCAAACAGTTTCCCATGAAGGAAGACAAATCTCCCCTGTTTATCTATAGAGGATGCCTCACAGACAAAATCAATCCCCCTATGTATAAACACTGTTACTCCTCTAGAGTGGCTAGTAAAGGTTGAGTGAAATGCCTGTGAGGCCCATCCTCTAATGGTGCGTGCAGCAACCTCTTCAGTCTCTAATAAACATACAACCGCTGGTAAATGTCTTTGAACTAAATCAAATACCGCCTGTCTCTTTAGCTTGTCTCCAAGACCCCGTACAGTCCATGTTAAAAATCAGTCCCCCCCTCCTTCATCCTAAGAGACGCATCACATCCCAACCATTGACACTCTATTTCCCCAACAAAACCCATGATCCGCTACTGTCCAAAAGCAGACCTCTCTACTCAGACCATCCCTCCTCAATCCCACCAATCCTGCCCTTACAATATATCAAACACAAAAAACACCACTACTCAAAGTGGCCAAGGCCGGGGTATCAAAAAAATGGGTCACTCCATTAAAAATTGTACGAAGTTTTGCTGGGTACAAAAAGGAATACTTAATGTCTTTGCCCTCTAAATGTTTTTTCACATGAAGTCTCCGCTGTTTCTAACAGCAGAAACTCACGGCTAATGACCGAGACTGCCAATAATGCAGATCAGGTTCATTAAAGCTATTTGATGCCGTGATCGAGTGAGATCACAGCATCTAAAGGGTGGAAAAACCCAGAAGCTTGGGCTTCCAGGCTTCTTACCGGCATCCTCTGCAGCCAATGAATTCAATGCCCTAGGTCTCGCTGAAGAAACCAAGGGTATTGAACCTGCAATTCTTATTTTTGCCACCAGGTGGCAGGTGAACTTAAGAAATGAGCAATTCTGACCAATAAATGGATGTAAAAATCCATGAATGTCCAGAATTTTAAAAAGAATTGAATTTTGTAGGCTCAAGTACGAGCTTCTAAATCATTACAAAAAAGTAAAAAAAAACTGAGAATGAAGGGCGTTGGTCCGTTGCAAACGGTATGCCGTGGAAACAAAACCTGTGAAACGGTGGAGGAAAAAGTTTGAATTTTTTTCAGCATCCTACTACATTGTATGCCATATTAAATGGTGGCATTAGAAATTACAACTTGTCCTGCAAAGAAATAAGCTCTCATAACGTTATGTGAATGGAAAAATAAAAAAAATTATGGCTCAAGGAAGATAGGGAAGAAAAATGAAAATGCAAAAATGAAAAATCCAGTATTCTAAGGGTTAACAAGCAATCATCAGATTGCTTCTCTCATAGATCCCAATGCATTAGCATTGGAGTCTATGAAGATTACATTATGTTCCTATGGAGCCCTGCCACAGGCAGGGTATCCATAGGAGCTTTTGTTCGGCAGCCTAGGATCATTCAGGAGGGCTGAGGCTGCTACACACACTATCCAGCAACACCGATCTTTGCTAGGAGAAGCCAGTGCATGCCTGGAAGTACAAGCTTCTGGGTTTTAGCACTCCCAGATGCTGTGGTCTTGTTTGACCATGGCACCTAAAGGGTTTAATGTATGTGATTGATGTTATTGTTGTTTGCATGCCTTAGCCCCAGGTCTCTTGTTTAAAACAGCAGGCACCTGGTGGCTATGGTCCCGACTGCACTAGCTGCGGGCACCATCTTTAAAGACCCACCCCAATGTCTTGCATTTTAAAGTTAAAATATTCTGAGGAAGTCAAACTGCTAGTTCTTAATGTAGAAGTCCTCCAGAAGCCAATAACTACCTTTACTGCTGCAACAACAAAGGAAGTTGCTGCATACTGAGAACCAGCTCTACCTACTGAGAGTTTCTTGTCATTAAAAGATTAAAATACACATGAAATTTATGGCATGCTTTAGAAGTCAGAAAGAAGTGGGTGTGAAGGAAGCTAGTATATACAATATATACAGTACTCTTTATCAGCTAAGCATGCCTTCCGTTTTCATTTAACAAGTTGCATTTTAATTTGTTGCTGTGCATACTATTCAGTCACATTTACTTGTATATGCTATATTAGTCCACTATGAATGAGTGTGTTTTTAAGTTATTCTTTTAGATCCAAAAAGCCTCATTATCATATACAACCCCAATTCCCAAAAAGTTGGGAAGCCGTGTAAAATGTAAATAAATGTAAATAAAAAACTATTTAGAAATTGATGGCAGCAGCACATCTCAAAAAATGTTAGGACCTGGGCAAGAAAAGAAGCAAAGATAGACAGAGGTTCACCAATATGCGAAAAACTGCATCTAAAAATTTTGGGAAATTTCAGAAAAAAATGTCCCTCAATGTAAAACTGTGAAGACTTTGAATATCCCACCATCTGCAGTACATAAAATATCATCAAAGGATACAGAGAATCTGGAGAAATTCATGTGTGCAATGTGGTCAATATTGGATGCTAGTGATCTATGGGCCCCCAGGTGACACCACATCGCAAACAGGTGAATATCAGTGTGGACAGCACTTGCAAATGAAAAAATATGGTGGGTGCACGTCTCCATGGGGGTATGGATCAATGCCCCCAAAATACAGGATAAACCAAAAAATAAAGAGCATTGAAGATAGCATTATTTAATGCAAATTTGTGACCTTTAATTCAGATGCAGCTTCTCGGCTACTCAAAGCCTTCTTCAAACATTGTGCATGTTAAAGCTGGATCATGCAAAGATGAAGCCATATGTCAATGCAATCCAGAAATGCTGTCTCGTTCTCTGGGCCAAACCTCATTTAAAATGCACTGAGACAAAATGGAAAACTGTTCTGTGGCCAGAAAAATCAAATTATGAAATTCCTTTTGGTAACCACAGATGCCTTGCCCTGTGGATTTAAGAGGAAAGGTAACATTCACTTGATTATCAGCGCACAGTTCAAAAGCCTGTATATCTGATGGTGTGGTGTTAAATTAGTGGCTGAACAATATATAGAGGTTTTAGAATAAGATATGCACCTATCCAGATAACATCACTTTCTGGCAAGGGCTTGCATAGTTCAGCTAGACAATGCTAAACCATATACTGCATCCATCACAACAGTATGGCCTCGTAGAAGAAGAGTTTGGATGCTGAACTGTCCTGCCTGCAGTCCACACCTTTCACCAACTGAAAACATTTGGTGCATCATTAAAAAAAATACAGCAAGGAAGACCCAGGACTGTTGATCAGCTAGAATATTATATCAGACAAGAATGGTACAACATTCTTCTAAGAAAACTCCAGCAGCTGATCTCCTCACTTCTCAGACATTTATAGACTTTAGTTAAAAGAAGAGAGCACGCTGGAATTGTAATAAGCCTATACACATAACCTTAGTACTTTGTTCATTATTAAAAAATCTTGTTTATGTAGTTTCTTACACCAGTGGTGCCCTTTACTTCTGCTCCATGTCTGCAAAAAGTAGGCATACATGGTTATATCTTTATGGATCTGTAGCTCTGCATCGCACAGCAACTTTAATAATGCCTATCTCCAATTGCCAATTTTCCGATCTCTCCCCATGCCTACTAACAGCAGTAGCTAGAGATCGAATCTGATTAAGTGAAATTTGATCCGAATTTTTGGAATTATTCGATTCACACCGATTTAGAATTTCCTGTTTTTCTAAAATTTGTCACCACAATTTGTGGTGACAAATCGTTTTTTTTTTTTCCACTAAAATGGCGGCTGCACGTGTTTGGACATGGAGAAAGGAACATGAGGGAGGGAGGGATCACCCAAAATGCCATTCATGCAGCCAATCGGTAGCCAGCCAGCCCTGTGATGTCACAGCCCTATAAATACTGTCAGCCATTTTAAATTCTCTCATTCTACAGTCATGGCCAAAAGTTTTGAGAATGACACAAATATTATATTTTCACATGATCTGCTGCCCTCTGGTTTTTATGTGTGTTTGTCAGATGTTTTTATCACATACAGAAATATAATTGCAATCATATTATTAGTAACAAAAGCTTATATTGACAGTTAGAATGAGTTAATGCAGCAAGTCAATATTTGCAGTGTTGACCCTTCTTCTTCAGGACCTCTGCAATTCTCCCTGGCATGCTCTCAATCAACTTCTGGACCAAATCCTGACTGATAGCAGTCCATTCTTGCACAATCAATGCTTGCATTTTGTCAGAATTTGTAGGTTTTTGTTTGTCCACCCGTCTCTTGATGATTGACCACAAGTTCTCAATGGGATTAAGATCTGGGGAGTTTCCAGGCCATGGACCCAAAATCTCTATGTTTTGTTCCCTGAGCCATTTAGTTATCACCTTTGCTTTATGGCAAGGTGCTCCATCATGCTGGAAAAGGCATTGTTGATCACCAAAACTGCTCTTGGACGGTTGGGAGAAGTTGCTCTCGGAGGACATTCTGGTACCATTCTTTATTCATGGCTGTGTTTTTAGGCAAGACTGTGAGAGAGCCGATTCCCTTGGCTGAGAAGCAACCCCACACATGAATGGTTTCAGGATGCTTTACAGTTGGCATGAGACAAGACTGGTGGTAGCGCTCACCTCGTCTTCTCCGAATAAGCTGTTTTCCAGATGTCCCAAACAATCGAAAAGGGGATTCATCAGAGAAAATGACTTTACCCCAGTCCTCAGCAGTCCACTCCCTGTGCCTTTTGCAGAATATCAGTCTGTCCCTGATGTTTTTACTGGAGAGAAGTGGCTTCTTTGCTGCCCTCCTTGAGACCAGGCCTTGCTCCAAGAGTCTCCGCCTCACAGTGCGTGCAGATGCACTCACACCTGCCTGCTGCCATTCCTGAGCAAGCTCTGCACTGCTGGTAGCCCGATCCCGCAGCTCAAACACTTTTAAGAGACGGTCCTGGCGCATGCTGGTCTTTCTTGGGCGCCCTGGAGCCTTTTTGGCAACAATGGAACCTCTCTCCTTGAAGTTCTTGATGATGCGATAGATTGTTGACTGAGGTGCAATCTTTCTAGCTGCGATACTCTTCCCTGTTAGGCCATTTTTGTGCAGTGCAATGATGACTGCACGTGTTTCTTTAGATATAACCATGGTTAACAGAAGAGAAACAATGATGCCAAGCACCAGCCTCCTTTTAAAGTGTCCAGTGGTGTCATTCTTACTTAATCATGACAGATTGATCTCCAGCCCTGTCCTCATCAACACCCACACCTGTGTTAATGGAGCAATCACTGAAACAATGTTAGCTGGTCCTTTTAAGGCAGGGCTGCAATGATGTTGAAATGTGTTTTGGGGGATAAAGTTCATTTTCTAGGCAAATATTGACTTTGCAAGTAATTGCTGTTAATCTGATCACTCTTTATAACATTCTGGAGTATATGCAAATTGCCATTATAAAAACTGAAGCAGTAGACTTTGTAAAAATTAATATTTGTATCATTCTCAAAACTTTTGGCCATGACTGTACAGTCAACTCAGTGCAGGGAGATACGTTTGCAGGCGCTAGGGAAAGTGTCTTAAAACCTCATCAAAAGTACAAATTGCTGAATAGAAGTGTAGGGAAAGGATATGGAGGGAAGTACTGAAGCAGAACAGAGTTCAATAAGGGTGTTTAGAGACAGTACAGTGAGACATTTGCAGGCGCTAGGGCAAGTGTTACAAAACCTCATTAAAAGTACAAATTGCTGAACAGAAGTGTAGGGAAATGATAGGGAGTGATGTATTGAAGCAGAACAGGCTTCTATTGGGGTGTTTAGAGACAGTGTGAGATCTGGAAAAAGTGCAACCACAGGGTAATAGAAAAAATGGTATTTCGCCTTGGTTTCAGTGACTGGGATTAAAAATTGCCATGCTACAGCTGCTCATGTCAAGTTTGCCTATGTATTTCTGGTTATTAGGGTTTTGTTAACCCTTGTGCGCTGTAGTTACATTTAGTACAGCACTTTTTTTGCGGTTTTAGTGTTGGGGCTTATTAGCTGGGGTGAAGTGGGACAATGGCAGCCCATTGTAGCGTGTTTTATTGTTAAAAAAAAGTTTTAGTAGGCGTACAGCTCCAAAGTTCTATATAGTAAAGTGTTGTAGCAGCTATTAGTGTTGCAAAAAAAACATATTATTCGCTCGGTGTTGAAGTGGAAAAATTACAGTCTGTTGTAGCGTGTATTATTCTCAAGAAAAAGAGTTTAGTAGGCATACAGCGCCAAAGTTCTATATAGTAAAGTGTTGTAGCAGCTATTAGTGTTGCAAAAAAACATATTATTTGCTCGGTGCTGAAGTGGGAGAATTACAGCCCGTTGTAGCGTGTATTATTCTAAAAAAAAACCTTGATTTGGCCTACAGCGCCAAAGTTCTATATTTTAAAAGCTACTGGCATTTATTACTGTTGCCCAAATAACATATTATTTGCTCTGTGCTGAAGTGGGACAATTACAGCCAGTTGTAGCATGTATAATTCTAAAAAAAAAGAGTTTTATTAGGCGTACAGCGCCACAATTCTATATAGGAAAGTGTTCTAGCAGCTATTAGTGTTGTGTCAAAAAACATATTATTCGCTCGGTGCTGTAGTGAGAGAATTACATCTTTTTGTAGCGTGTTTTAATTTCCTTTTTACTTATTAATTTGATTGATCAAACAGCATGTCAGGCAGAGAAGTGACAGGCCCTGCACAGGGGAGTGGCAGAGGCCTGAATGTTTCTGGCACAGGCACAGGTCGCAGCAGAGTAAGGGGGCGTGGCAGCAGGGGTCACATTGAGAAGCCAGAGCTTTCGGTGTCATCTAGCGGACGGGTCTTGAACAGCAACCCAGCGGTTCTTGAATGGTTGACTCGGTCTTTGACTTCGACCCAAATGACTTCAGAGACCCCCAGTCAAGAATCGGTAGGTTCGTCAGAGACAACCCTTAGTTGGCATGGCCCGGGAGCAGGCCTTGTGTGCTCACCTGTCTTCAACCTGCCTCTGTCCTTTTCTGTTCCCTCAGCCAGAGAAGTAATGTATGCTGTGGGCTCAGCTCCACTTTACAGCGAGGACGAGCTACTGGAGGAGGGTCAGCAGCTACTTTAGGACAGTCAGCAGCTACTGGGCAGCCAAGATGTGGAGGAGACATCCGCATCTTTCTCAGTCAGGCAATTAGTGATAAGGAGAGTGGCGTGGGAGCAAGGGTTGCGCGCGGTCAGGCTCCTGACCCACAGACAGTCGAGGAGGACATCAGCGACGTGCAGACACTACTCGATGATGATGAAGCCGACCGCACTTGGGAGCCGGGTGAATTAGGGCCTTTATCATCATCAGGAGAAGAGGGTGCCAGTGTCACCATAAAGTGGCCTGGGAGAACCATGGCTCCAGTGCGGTGGTCCAGCCTGCAGCAGCCACAGCATCCGCAGCATCAACCAGTGGCACCCAACGGGTAGTCAAGGTTCCACCACCTCAGTCGAAGGGAGCTGTCTGTCCTTCCCATCATCTGATGCTCCTGCTCCTCCTCCTACTCCTCGTCAGTCATTCCATCAGCAATCGATCAGCAAAGCCATTGCCAAGAGACAGCAGTATGCGTGTACACATCCAATGGCGCAGAAGCTGAACGTGCTCCTGGCCAAGTTGCTGGTGCTGCAGTCCCTCCCTTTCCAAGTGGTGGACTCTGAATCTTTCAGAGAATTGATGGCTTGTGCCGAACCAAGGTGGAGAGTTCCAAGCTGTCATTTCTTTGCCAAACAAGCAGTACCAGCCCTGCACAAATATGTAGAACAGAAGGTGGGCCAGTTCTTGAGACTGTCGGTGTCTGCCAAAGTTCACGGCAGCGCCGACGTGTAGAGATCTAATTCCGGTCAGGGACGGTATATATCCTTTACGGCCCACTGGGTAAATTTGGTTCCTGCACAGCCACACCAGCAACTTGGCCAGGCCATGCCGCTTCCGCCTCCACGTTCTCATGCCGTCGCTCCTGCGACAATGTCTGCCTCCTCACCCTCCACCGTGTCCTCAGCCTCCACTGCAGGGACAATTCACAGTGCCCCACCAGCATACCACATGTGCAGGGCACGGCGATGTCACGCGGTTCTACACCTCGTTTGCCTGGGCGAACGGAGTCACACAGGGGAGGAACTGCTCCTCATCATTCATCAAGAAATCCAATCATGGCTTTCCCCGTGACAACTCAAAATCGGAACAATGGTGACCGACAACGGGAGGAACATGGTGTCTGTGCAGCGTCAAGGAGGCCCAATGCATGTCATACTGGCTCACAGTATTGTTTCACTACCACAGCAGACTCCCTATGCGTGTTACTGCAAGGCACAGTGTTCTACACCACTATACAGGCTCTCTGCAGGCCGGAAGTAGCCGTTTTTGAACACCAATTTATTCGGACCGAATCATTTCGGAAAATTCCGCGAACCAACCGAATCAAATTTTTAAAAAATTTGCTCATCTGTAGTGGTAGCAGTAAATGTGCCTGCTCAGCTGGACATGGATGAAATATTATGCAGTTTGGATTTCGTGACACAAGGGTTCTTCTGTACAACGTGGAGAGAAGACAAGCTCAATACCCAGTTCCAGATCCTCCACAGGGCCATCATCAAGCTTAAATTGTTGTCCTGTGAACTTAGGGTGAATGAAGTTAACCACTTCATTTGAATTTCTGCAGAACTACTGCTTAGGACTGTTTCACACAAGTGTGTGCGGTCAGGGAATCTTGCTCCGTGTGTGAGCGTGATCCTGTGTTCTGGACACTGCTCATCTTGCAGGACCACACAGCATTATAATGATTTATAATGTTGTGTTTCTCTGCTTGACCTTAGCTCTATAGAATCATACTGGCATAAAGATGTCACTATGATTCTTTAGCAAAAAAGGACTTGCAGAGACACACGGCATTAGGAATTAGTGTAATGCCGTGCACTCCTGCAAGACAAGTACTGTAGTGTCCAGAAATAAGGATCAGGCTCATACACTTTGCGATTCCCGCAAAGGACACGCTCGTTTGAAACTACCGTTATTATGCATATTGTTTGCTTCAAAATGGCAACCATGGGAATCAGTTAGGTGAGCAATGGTTATTTGTTATTTTCAAACCATTCTACCCAATTTTTTAAAGTATTCCCTTGGAAAAACTACTTTAAATTAAAGTTCGCTGCATGTATTTAACATGTTACATGTCTAATTATTTCTGCATTCGTATATAATGCTTTGGAATATCCATTCTACAGTAGCAATGTACTTTGTTAGCCCCTCAACTGTACTATGACAATTCATTGGAGCCCCATGTTAGTGAGGTACTAGTAGAGTGACAGAAGAAGACCCCTCTCTCTGTCTATCTAGATGCAGTGGTTGTAATTACTATGGTCTCTATTGACCAGCAGTCTCGTTTATGGTAGTGCCCAGGATCAGAGATTATTTATGCCATCTCAAGCACATTGCAATTTGGACATACATTCACATCCAAAAGTGGGAAATGGTTTTATGTAGAATCAACAGAATCTCTGAAGGTACTGTATCCTGTGATATTTTGCACCACAACATTTATAGAGTACTAACAGAAAGACCCAGCTTCGCCTGGGTTTATATCATCTATTTCATTTAATGTTTCTGTGTGTCGTTGCAGAGAGAAAGTCAATGAGGCTGACTACCTTTATTTTTTCAATCCCCATTGGCTGCAAAGTGGGAGGGGGCATGACCTGACTGGGTCAGGGGCGTGGTTTACCGGGACCTTGGGGGGGTGCTTTTAGGTCCTTCTTTTCAGGGTGGCCTGAATTATAGGTCAATGCCATGGTAATTTGAGGAAACACAGTGGGTAGCAGTGGAAGCAAACATTGCTTTGCACGGGTATATTTAATCTATTTAATTTAATGTTTGTGTGTGTGTCATTGCAGAGAGAAAGTCTCCTTCCCACCCATTCCTGTAGCTGACAGAAGTTGATTTTTACCTTCATTTTTTCAGTCCCCATTGGCTGCGGAGTGGGAGAGGGCGTGGCCTGACCGGGGGCGTGGTTTAGCGGGACCCCTTGGGGGGGTTGCTTTTAAGTTCTTTTAGTGGAAGAAAACATATTTTATTACTACTGAACGGTAGTAGTCTAATATTAGTCTATTTTATCTAATGTTTCTGTGTGTTGTTGCAGAGAGAAACTCACCCTCCCACCCCTGCAGCTGACAGAAGTTTATTTCTACCTTCATTTTTTCAATCCCAATTGGCTGCGGAGGGGGAAGGGGGCATGGCCTGACAGAGTCGGGGTGTGGCTTAGTGAAACCTGGAGCAGGTGTTGTAAGTCCTTCTTTTGAGAGTGGTGTGAATCACAGGTCGTGCCATGGTAATTTATGAGGACACGCAATGGGTAGCAGTGGAAGATTTACTACTGAACGGTCATAGTCTAAAATTAGTCTAAAACATAAGTTATATTTATGGTAACCAGAATACCCCTTTAACAGTATCATCCACAGCGCTCTTCCCCTTCAATCCATTGAATAGAAATGACTGGATTGTTACCTGAGATCCTCAGCTGGCTGCTAATTACCTGGCTGTATTGTTATGAAAACCTGCCCTCCATGTGTGTGTGTCTGTGCAGAGAATGGCAGTTGGGGTTTAAAACCAATGTTGTCAGGCTAATATTGGCTAATGCAGGTCATATTTTGGGAATATCTTGGGAACTTTATGTCCTAGAGAGATGAGACCTGGTCTAAAACCTTCCCGGGCACCTGATGTACCTGTGTGCCAAATTTGGTGAAAATCGGTCCAGTAGTTTGGTCGCGCATAGAGAACAGACAGACAGACGGACAGACAGACAGAAATTCATTTTTATAATATTAAGAGATATTTCAGATCTCTTGACATGTCTTTATAGTAGTTAATTATATTCCTCATAATATAACAATTTGGTAACATATTTTCATATACATCAGCTGTCTGTTAAAGAGGACCTTTCACTGTTTTAACGTACACTATCTAAATACCTTTATTATTAGGGCACCCCCCGCTGATGCCGGCACCAGTTCAGGTTTTTCAAAATATCGCTCCTGCGTTCCGCTGTGGCCCCCTGTATATTTCCCACTCAGTATGCTAATACTGAGCATCGCCACAGGGAGGAGGAGACGCCCAGGTTTCTCAATGGACGTCTCCTTCTCCCTGGCTGTGCCGCGATCCAATCACATCGGAGAGCGTCACAGCCAAGGAGTTTTTTTCTCCCTGGCTGTGACGCTCTCCGATGTGATTGGATCGCGGCACAGCCAGGGAGAAAGAGAAACGCGTTTCGGGGAGACAATCCCCTTCATAAGGTTAGACTGCATATGATACACTAGTAGCACAACACACAGATATATATATTCACACATACAAAGGCAAAAAACAAAACACGGGCGAAGGTAGGGGTAGGGGGAATGAGGTGACCTCATAAAACCATAGGGAACCAAGTAGACAGAAAATATCCATGCTGAGAATCCTGGATTATGCCCTTCATAGGTTGATTTCAGATGCCTCATTTAAACCATGAGGGTTGAGGCAATTCAACTTATATATCCAGAATATTTCGTGCCTTTTTATTGTCTGAATAATATTGCCACATTTATCGCTAATCTGTTCAATGAGAATAGTAGAAAAACCTGATGGTGGTCCGCGGCATGTCTTGAGACACTATGTTGCGCATATTTTTTCTTTACATTAGATCTGTGTTTGTTTAACCTTTTGCACAGAGTCTGGACAGTGCACCCTACATATTGTAGGCCGCAAGGACATTCTAAAATATAAATGACATTGGTTGATCTGCAATTCAGATGTTGCTTGATCATAAATACTTCTCCATTTGATCTACTGGAGAAAGATACGGATACACGGATGGAAGAGCAGCACAGACATTTTGGTTGGTTGCAGCGGTAACTGCCTGATGGTGCAGTAGACAAAACATACATTCCTACATATAGATGGTTGCAATTTACTTGGAGCTAGTAGGTTTTTAATGGTTTTTGCTCGTCTAAAGGTAAGCGGGGGACAAGTTGGTAAATTCTTACCTATATAAGGATCTCGTTTTAGGATATGCCAATGTTTCAAAAGAATGCCCCTGATTGTGTTATGATTGCTATTATAAGTAGTAATGAAGTTCATGTTCCATGATTTTTGGGGCTCTACATCATCCTCCCTTTCGTGTCATACCCCTTCTTGATATTTTTGTTTTTATTTTTGTTCTTGTTCTTATTTTTGTTCACGACTAGGCATTCGTCTTGTGTAAGAGGTTTAGCTCTATTGAAAGCTGCCTCCACTATTAAGGGGGAACCCTTCTGTCAGAATCTTTCACGGATAATCTCACTCTGGGACATGAAATCAATATCTGAGGAGTAATTTCGTCTTATTCTCCTAAATTGGCTAAATGGAATATTCATTTTCCATTTTTTGTGATGGGAGCTAGAAAATACCAGGTAGCTATTATAGTCTACTATCTTAAAATAGGTGCGGGTCCAGGTACTCGATCCTGAGTTGGTTGTGTACCCCTGACAGGGTGATCCCCCAATCTGTAGAATTTTGATGTTTGATAAAGTCATCAGTGGAGGAATGATGCCCATTCCACATAAATATTAAGTAATCAATATATCTTCTATAGAAGACAATGTTATCAGTCCAAAATTTGGAGTGGTAAATAAATGAATCTTCAAATGCCCCCATAAAGAGGTTTGTGAAACTGGGCGCGAAACGCGTCCCCAATGCGGTACCCCGTATCTGTATGTAGAGTGTGCCTTCAAACGAAAATACATTATAAGTTAGGATAAAGTTGATAGACTCTAGAATAAAGGATTTCTGATCATCTGGCATGAGCGGGTCATTGTTCAAAAAGCACTCCGTACATCCAATACCCAGATTATGTTCAATGTTGGAATATAAAGCGGTGACATCTAGGGTCACCCAGTGGTAGGTTTCCTTCCATTTGACCTCTTTTAGAGATTGGATTAGAGAGGCTGAGTCCCTAAGGTAGGAAGGCAGGCTTACAACATATTTTTGAAGAGGGACATCGACATAATGTGATAAATTGCAAGTGAGTTAGGAAATACCAGAAATGATGGGTCGGCCTGGTGGGTTTTTAGTGTTTTTGTGAATTTTGGGTAGGTGGTAGAAGGTTGCCATGACAGGATCTGGAATGAGAATGAATGTCTTGCTTTTTTTTTAACTTAGTATATGTTTTGCGGATACTGCATGGAGGGAACATGCCGCTGGCTCCCCGTGACAGTACCCCTCTTTCACGAGGGGCCACTGGACCCTTACTTGACGGAGCCGGTTTCTCAGGATGATACTGGTGAAACCTCCTAATCAGAGAGTCTGCATGCATCTTGCTGACTGGTACCCAGGACCTCTCCTCTGGACCAAACCCCTTCCAGTGCACCAAATATTGAAATGAGTTTTGCACCTTTCTTACATCAACAACTCTAGATACCTCGGAGGCTCCTCTGAAGGACAAACCGGTGAAGCTTACTTCTTAAGCAACTATTTGTGGAACACATTGTGGATCCGGAAGGAGTCAGGCAACCGCAACTTGAAGGACACATGTAATCACATGTATTATCTCATATGGGCCAATGAATCTAGAGGCAAATTTGAAGGTACCTTCAAGCGTGAATTTTTAGTAGACAACCCCACCCTATCCCCCACTTTAAAATCAACACCTCGCGAGCGCCTTTTATTTGCTTTAGTTTTCTGAATTTCCTGGGCTTTCTTTAGGTTCAACTGAACCTGGTCCCAAACTGTGCACAGTTCTTTGATGACGAGGTTAGTCTCCGAGACCAAGGAGGCAGACAAAGAAAAAGAACCAAATCACGGATGGAACCCCAGGTTACAGAAAAACGGCAAAATACGGCAGTGGACGAATTCACTTGATTATTAATAGCAAACTCAGCAAGAGACAAATATTTCATCCACAGGTGTTGATTATCAGAAACATAACATCTAATAAATTGCTCCAGAGACTGATTTAGGCATTCAGTTTGCCCGATGGTTTCCGGATGGAAGATCGACGAGAATGACAGGGAGATATTAACCTTGTGGCAAAAAGCCCTCCAGAACTTGAAAGCGAACGGAACACCTCTATGGGACACAATGTTCTCTGGAATACCGTGTAGCCTAACAACGTGATTGATAAACAGAAAGGCCAATGTTTTAGCATTAGGTAATTTAGATAAGGGAATAAAATGGCTTGCTTGCTGAACCTGTCCACCACTACCCATACCACCGTCTTGCCCTCAGAACATGGTAAATCGGTAATGAAATCCATAGACACGTGGGACCATGGCCTACAGGGAACGGGTAGAGGAAGCAACTCACCCGCCGGGCTTGTCTTAGGATTCTTGGACCTAGCACAAACCTCACAGGAGGACACGTAGGCCTGAACATCTCTGGACAATGTAGGCCACCAATAAAACCTGGAGACAAGCTCTTTGGTAGAGTTAATACCGGAATGGCCACTTAATAAAGAATTGTGACACTCACTCAGGAGCTGAAGACGTAAATTCACAGGGACAAATAACTTATCTCTTGGGGACTCAGGCGGAGCCAGATGTTGTCCTGCAGAAATCTCAGTGGTCAGGTCAGGTGAGGTAGCTGCCACTATAATCTCTGCTGGCAATATGGGTTCGGGAGGAGAATCCGGCTATTGGAAGGCCTGAAAACTCTGGGATAAGGCATCTGCCTTGATATTTTTACTTCCTGGCCTGAAAGTAATACAAAAGTTAAACCGAGTAAAAAACAACGCCCATCTAGCCTGTCTGGGATTCAACCGTCTGGCCGCTTCCAAAAGCGTTACATTTTTATGGTCAGTAAGGACAGTAATTAATGTTGAGCGAACATGTTCGGCCGAATACACTATTTGGCCTAACATGGCGGTGCTCGGGACCACCTGGTATTCGGCCGAACATGCTAATTAGCGTGCGGGGAGGGATGGCATTCAGTGTAATGCCAGTAGCCATCTTAGCTACTAGCATTACACTGATTGGCTAGCGGATCACATGTCACCGGGTGCTATAAAGCACCCGGTGACATGTGACCCGGCCAGTGTTAGACAGGGAGAGCTTCTGCATACAGGGACAGACAGTGTAGGGAGAGAAGCACGCTAGGCAGGGATAGAAATCGCTAAACAAAGACCCAAAAGCCCTTTTAAGGGCTATTATATCTGGCACAAAGCAGTATTTTATTTATTGGGGGTGTTTAAAGGTGGTGAAAATAGCACTAGGTGGCCTGCCATTAATGCCACATGCGCTGCTGCAGCAAGGAGGGACATACACTGTAGGGAGAGAAGCACACTAGGCAAGGATAGAAATCGCTCAAAAAAGACCCAAAAGCCCTTTTAAGGGCTATTATATCTGGCACAAAGCAATATTTTATTATTTTGGGGTGTTTAAAGGTGGTGAAAATAGCACTAGGTGGCCTGCTATTAATGCCACATGTGCTGCTGCTGCTGCATGCTGTAGGATACTCTCTGTATACTATATACCTGACATACTTTGCTATAATTTCTGCTGTTAAGCCCGCAGTACTTCTTTTGCGTCTTGCTGTATAACATTTGCGTAGGGATAGAATTTCTAAGGCAGGGTTAGTATCATTGTTCAAAAGATGCAAAAGTCCATTGTTAAATCCTTCTGCATTTTTTTTTTGTTGCAAAAAAGAAAACAAAGTGTGCCCTGTCAGTAATGCTAGGTGCACAGCGTATTACAACCGTTCAAAAGTCTATGTAGCTAACATCCGTTGTTACATTTAATACCGATAATTTAGGCCACAGTTCCTCATTTGCATCTGTAGTTTAATTTGCCCAAGGAGGGAAATAAACTATAGGGATAGGATTTGGGTAGGTAGAAAGATTGTTTCTGTTTAGAGTTGAGCGAACGTGCTCGTAACGAGCACTGTAGAGCTCGGATTCCCTGAGCTCGCATGGGCGTAGCCATCCGGATCCGTCCTCCTCACCCGACTGCAAGTCAGTGGGGACGGATCCGTTTGTTATAACACACGTGTGTCATACCAAACGATCCGCCCCATTGACTGGTGAGGACGGATCCGGATGCCTGTCAGGTGAGGACAGATCCGGATGCCTGCGGCCATGCGAGCGCAGGGTATCCGAGCTCTACAGTGCTCGTTACAAGCACGTTCGCTCAACTCTATTTCTGTTCCAAAAAGACCAAAGTCCATTGTGAAAAACGTCTGCTTTTTTTTGGGGGGTGGCAAAAAAAACCCCAAGTGTGCCCTGTCAGTAACGCTAGGTGCACAGTGTATTACAGCCATTTAAAAGTCTATGTAGCTGACATCCGTTCTTACATTTAACACTGATAATTTAGGCCGCAGTTTCTCATTTGCGTCTGCAGTTTAATTTGCCCAAGGAGGGAATTAAACTATAGGGATAGGATTTGGGTAGGTAGAAAGATTGTTTCTGTTCCAAAAAGTCCATTGTGAAAAACATCTCCTTTTTTTGGGGGGTGGCAAAAAAAACCCAAGTAACACTAGGTGCACAACGTATTACAACCGTTCAAAAGTCTATGTAGCTGACATCCGTTGTTACATTTAATACCGTTAATTTAGGCCGCAGTTTCTCATTTGCGTCTGCTCTATAACGTTTGCGCATTCAGAATATTGGACATTCTTTTAAATTTTTCTGATCATACAGTTAATAAAAATCTGCAGTACTGTAGTTGTGACCAAGTTGCATATATACTAAACAATATGCGCAAGGCGAGCACTAAGGGATGGGGAAGTGGGCGTACTGCTGATGGTGAACGCAGAGGCCATGGCTCTGGGCGCGGTGAAACTGTGCCTGCTGGCAGAGCCCAAGAAACAAAGTCATCCAAGACTCCTAGCTTCATGTCACAGTTTGCAGGGAGGCGCTAGACACAACTCTTGTCGCCACACCAGTGCGAGCAGGTAGTCGGTTGGATTTCAGATGATAATGCTTCAAGTCGGTTAAGCACCACCCCTTCTTCCATAAAGTCCAGTCTCAGTAGCCAAGAGTTTGGGCAACCGCATCCTCACCCTGATCCTCCTTCCTCCCACCATGCAGAGTCTGGGCAAAGAACTAATCCCACATTAGGATATTCCGAGGATCTTTTTTCATCACAGTTCCTTGGCTCGGACCTCTCGCCAAGGCCGCTGGAAGTGGGACATGAGGAGATATTGTGCCCTGATTCCCAACCTATTGAGCAAACACAGTCTGAAGATGACGACGGTGGGGACCGGCAACTAGCGTCTCACGAGGTGCATGATGATGATGAGACACAGTTGCCAATAAATCAAGGGCAATTAGTCTCAAGAGGTTGTGGATGAGGATGAGACGCAGTTAAGTCAGGTTCTTGTTAGTTCACCATATCAGGAGTAGGACCAGAGTGAGGATGTGGAAGAGGAGGTGGTGGACGATGAAATAGCTGACTCAACCAGGAAAGGTGGCAAGCCAAGAGAGGACAGGAGTACAGAGGGGGAGGGATCTGCAGCAGTGCAACAGGCTGGAAGAGGCAGTGGGGTGGCAAAAGGGAGAATGCACGCAACTGTTTCCCGGAGCAGCCTCTTGCGGCAAGCTTCCTTGCCAAGGGTTAGGTGTTCCGCAGTCTGGCGGTTGTTTGAGGAAAGTGCTGACGATAAACGTATTGTAATTTGTAACCTGTGCCGTACCAAGATGAGCAGGGGCATAAACACCAGCAACCTGACCACCACCATCATGATCCGCCACATGTCAGCAAAGCACCCTAAAAGGTGGGCCGAATGCCTGGGTCCACGATCTGTGTCTGCAGGTCACACCACTGCCTCCTCTTCCCCTCTGTTACCTGCTGTCCAAGACGCCGGCCCAGATGCCTCCTGCTCTGCACCTGGACCTTCGCAGGAACCATCAGCCAACACGTCCACTTCAATGTCCCAGCGCAGTGTTCAAATGTCCTTACCCCAGGCATTTAAACGCAAGCGAAAATACCCTGCCACCCACCCTCAGGCCATAGCTCGAAACGTGCAACTTTCTAAATTGCTGCATTAGCGTGTCACACTTACATTTTTTTAACGGTCTGCTCTTCAGCAGAATGTCACATCAAGAATATCATTTTTTCGACGGTCAGCTCGGCATTAGCATGTCACCCTTAAATTTTTGGGGCGGTCTGCTTGGCAGCAGCGTGTCAACCTTAAATTTGGGACAGTTTGATAAAGTGCGGTGGCAGCAGCATGTCCTATTCCATTATCCATAGCTGAAGTGTTCAGGCGACCCGGCCTGCTTTGAACACTCCAATGTTTGTAAAAATTACTGCTTCGGGTCCCCGGGACACTCAGTCAAGAGCATTGGGGAGGCGCCGAAAGGCAGGGGCTCAGACAGGCGGTAGCTCGCCTCTCGGTGGACCGCCAGCTCCATCCCAAGAACTAGGGATGAGCGAACTTTTGAAAAGTTCGGTTCGCTTCGATTCGGCGAACTTTCATGAAGTTCGGATTCGTACGAACCGAACCTAAAACGAACCTTGCTATAACAGCTGAATAATAGCTGCTAAAATAATGGGAGTCTGATAGGGTACAGTTTCGTTTACTTGCAGTTGCTATTACAATGAAAAAAGTGGAAAAAAATCCAAGTGACTTCAACAACAGCGACGCAAAATATACGCATATTTGAGAATTTACACTAATGCGTACGCTAATGCGAACATTCCCGCACAAATAACGAACATACAGTGTAGCGTTATCAAAGGTACGCTACTTAACAGAATATGTACGCATTAGCGTACTCATACACTGCGTCTGCGAACATTCCTACTCAAGTAACGAACATACAGTGTAGCGTTGTCAATTGTACGCTAGTTAACTGAATATGTACGCATTAGCGTATGCATACACTGCGTCTGCGAACATTCCTACTCAAGTAACGAACATACAGTGTAGCGTTGTCAAAGGTACGCTACTTAACTGAATACGTACGCATTAGCGTACAAATCTTTAACGTACTATTCATACGTACGTACGCACGCACGACGTAGAAGCATAGACTCCACCCCTTTTACTCCTCCTCCCTCTCGAGATCCGGTCAGCGCGAGAGAAGACGCAAGAAAGATGGCGTCTCGCCAACGTGGCCCTGACTGGGGCGGAAAGGTTTGGGGCACTGACCCCTATGAGCCTACAGAAAAGCCTGAAGAAATATATTGGGAACAAAGGAACCGGGACTCCCGGTCCAAGAAGCCGCAAGAGACACCCGCCACGCCGGCTGGTGTGGTGGAAGTGGCTGCAGCTCCCGCTCCGCCGCCCCGGAAGAGAGATTATTCGCTGAGGCAGAACCCCATGGTTCCCGAAGCAGTGACCGCAAAGGCCCTCTCCCTCTGGGAGTACAAGAGACGCGTGGAGGAGTGGGTGGTGCAGGTCTTAGAACACCCCCGTACCGGAGATCCCGTACTGGAGAGAAGACGGGGCACCATGCTATGGTTCAGCGTGGAGAGAGGCGTAGGTTTTATCACCGATGAAGAAACCGCCGAGGAATTCTACGTGAATCGCAGGTCGGTGAAGAGGACATATCTACCTCGGAGTCGTCATAATTTACATCCCGGGGACTATGTGATCTATACCCCGATGAAGTCCCTCCAGGGGCCATTTGCAACAGGCGTGAAGGTATTGACCTGTCCAGCGAGGCCTGCCTGACCCCCGGAAAGGTGGGAAGAAGAGTCAGCGGACAGCACGGAGCCTTATCGCTTACCTGCTGCTGATGCCCCGCAGGCAAAAGAAGAGCCTACCCATCAGCCAGAACCCCTGATCCCAGGTCTACTGCCTCCACCTACAATGCAGGTGGGAGAGTTGGTCACCTCCACCTTCAACTTTCAGCCCACTGTGGTACATGCCAGACTACCCTGGCAAATCGAAGCCGCCATGAGCACCGCCCGTGGGAGACCCCTACAAGAACCCCTACAGCCGGAGTGTCTGACCCCCGTCGTACCGGCAAGAGGATCCGGCCAGGAGGCGAAGGTAGGAGAGGCTTCCGCATCAGCATGCAGGACCCCCAAACTGGTCCCATCACTGAGAGGACGCCGGGGAATGGCTGCCGCTTATCGGGCAGCTTATCAGAGGCAGGAGCACCCTCTAATGTCCTTCAGCTCTAGTAGTAGCGAGGAGGACTGGCAGGCCTTCCAATAGTGGGAGCCTGCACTCAAGTACTGTCAAATAACTCCATGACTAATGGGAGCCACCCCGTGGACTGAGCCTGAAAGGGTGAGAACCTGATTGGCTGTGTTTTAGTTGTTTATGTTTCCCTGTTTTGGCCTCATCTGGAAAGACACGTGTGGCTGGACTCCCCCCATCTGCAATAATCCAAGTTGCGCCATGTTTGCGCACCACATCCTTTTTCCCCCCTTTTCAGGTTGTTGGGAAATCACTTTTAAAACGGTTTGTCAAGAAACCTTTTCTGCTATTTATAACCTATTTTATTACCCATGTGGATTACAAATTTCAAGTCGAATTTGGGACTTTGTTCCTGTTCCAAGCCAAAGAAGAAGAAAAGATGGACTTGAATGTCACCACAGATATCCTATATTATGCCTTTATGATATTTGTACTTAAATGTTTGCACTAATGTTTTTATATTTCATGAACGTTCAAGAATATTGCCCATTGTGTGTGTTTCTTTGCAGGTACCACAATGTGTCCTAAATGCACTTTAATGTATGGTCACGCACTTAGCCAGATAGATAGCACCTTACTTGTCTCTACCTCAGATATATATGCTGCCTCTGAGGGCGTTTCACACTAACGGTTCATGGTAGCCAGGTGTCAGAGCCACAAGCAGTTTTCTCTTTATTCCTTCAGGGTTATCCTCGCTGCTATAGATGTGTCCGGAGAGAATAGTCTCTCCTTGGAACTATGGAAGGACGGGCAGCCCCCCCCCCCCCACACTCCTAGTTCATTGTCCTTTATGTGTGTGGTTAGAGAGATCTTAATTCTCTCATTGGAACTATGGCAGGACTGGCAGATTCCTCCTCCTAGTTCACTGTGTCCTGAGGCCTCGAGCACCGCCTCCAGGAAAATAACTTGCAGCTACAGATAGACATTAGAGATGAGCGAGTAGTGTTCGATCGAGCTGGTATTCGATCGAATACTACGATATTCGGCGTACTCGATTTAATTCGAGTATAACGGCGATGGCGCACCTAGAATTCGTTTCCCCTCCCACCTTCCCTGGCGCTCTTTTTCCACCAATCACCATGCAGGGGGGGTATGACAGGCACGCTGAGCACGCTGGCAGCGCGAAAACGGCGTCTACATGCATTGGCTGGAAAAACCATGTGACCTCGAATATTAAAAACTCAGCTCTTCCTGCTCGTACGCATATGTTGCGTGAACTTAGTCAGGGACAGAGGCTGGAGAAGGGAGAGACAGATTTTAGCTGTTGGACAGGCAGGAGCGTGATTAAAAGCCCTTATCAGGGCTACTACAGTGGACTTCAGTGATAGCTTACTACAATATAGACTTTACAGAGAAACGGCTGCTGTATTCAGGGATAGCTGCTGGAGTAGGGACAGAGAGAGGCATTAGTGGTGTATTAGGTGCTCTGCTACATACCAAACTATATTTGGCACTACTGCTGTGTACCTTGAAAAATACAATATATAGGCCTTATAACTGGCAACTGTACTGTGCGTTCTCTTGCAAAGTAATTTCTCATAACTGGTGTTCATACACACCGTCTGATCACTTAGTACACGGCTGTGTACCTTGAAAAATACAATATATAGGCCTTATAACTGGCAACTGTACTGTGCGTTCTCTTGCAAAGTAATTTCTCATAACTGTTGTTCATACACACCGTCTGATCACTTTAGTACACGGCTGTGTACCTTGAAAATACAATATATAGGCCTTAACTGGCAACTGTACTGTGCGTGTCTCTTGCAAAGTAATTTCTCATAACTGGTGTTCATACACACCGTCTGCATCACTTAGTACACGGCTGTGTACCTTGAATAATACAATATATAGGCCTTATAACTGGCAACTGTACTGTGCGTTTCTCTTG
>ONZH01000697.1:0-33399 GCA_900303285.1 Rhinella marina | reverse complement strand
GTTAGTACACGGCTGTGTACCTTGAACTATAAAATATATAGGCCTTATAATTTGGCAACTGTACTGTGCGTTCTCTTGCAAACTAATTTAAATACCTGGTGTAATACACACCGTCTGAACAGTTAGTACACGGCTGTGTACCTTGAATATAAAATATATAGGCCTTTTAATTGGCAACTGTACTGTGCGTTCTCTGCAAACTAATTTAAATACCGTTGTAATCACCTCTCACCTCTTGGGCCCACAAAATGTTTAAGAGGTCTCACCTCTTGGGCCTCCACAAATGTTTAAGAGGTCTCACCTCTTGGGCCTCCACATAATTTTTAAGAGTCTCACCTCTTGGCCTCCACATAATTTTTAAGAGGTCTCACCTCTTGGGCCTCACAGTAATTTTAACAGGTCTCACCTCTTGGGCCTCCACATAATTTTTGACAGGTCTCACCTCTTGGGCCTCCACAAAATTTTTTAACAGTCTCACCTCTTGGGCCTCCACAAATTTTTAACAGGTCTCACCTCTTGGCTCCACAAAATTTTTCAAGGTCTCACCTCTTGGGCCTCCACAAATTTTTACAGGTCTCACTCTTGGGCCTCCACAAAATTTTTAACAGGTCTCACCTCTTGGGCCTCCACAAAATTTTTATCCACATAAGGTCTCACTCTTGGGCCTCCACAAATTTTATCAAGTCCACCTCTTGGGCTCCACAAAATTTTAACAGGTCCACCTTTTAGCCTCCACACAATTTTTAACAGGTCTCAATTCTTTAGCCTCCACAAAATTTTAACAGGTCTCACCTCTTGGGCCTCCACAAAATTTTTAACAGTCTCACTCTTGGGCCTCCACATAATTTTATCAAGGTCTCACCTCTTGGGCCTCCACAAAATTTTATCAAGGTCTCACCTCTTGGGCCTCCACAAAATTTTTAACAGGTCTCACCTCTTTAGCCTCCACACAATTTTTAAGAGGTCTCACCTCTTTGGGCCTCCACAAAATGTTTAAGAGGTCTCACCTCTTGGGCCTCCACATAATTTTTAAGAGGTCTCACCTCTTGGGCCTACAAACAATTTTTAAGAGGTCTCACCTCTTGGGCCTCCACACAATTTTTAACAGGTCTCACCTCTTGGGCCTCCACATAATTTTTAAGAGGTCTCACCTCTTGGGCCTCCACAAAATGTTTAAGAGGTCTCACCTCTTGGGCCTCCACACAATTTTTAAGAGGTCTCACCTCTTGGGCCTCCACATAATTTTTAAGAGGTCTCACCTCTTTAGCCTCCACACATTTTTAAGACGTCTCACCTCTTGGCCTCCACATAATTTTTAAGAGGTCTCACCTCTTGGGCCTCCACATAATTTTTAAGAGGTCTCAGCTCTTGGGCCTCCACATAATTTTTAAGAGGTCTCACCTCTTTAGCCTCCACACAATTTTTAAGACGTCTCACCTCTTGGGCCTTCACAAAATTTTCCATGAGCCTCTGGCCAGCCCACGGCCTCTTCCTGCCTTTTGCGGTCCTACGCATCCCTCAACATCCCCACTGCTTTACCTGCTAGACATGACACTGGGCCAGGTCGGGTCACTGACATCTCAAGCGCCAACAATTTGGGCATTTTAAGGCTTCTGCATGTGTTGAGTTTTTTTACATTTTAAAGAAGACATGTCTGACCACATCTCACACACACACACAATGACAATTAGGGGTGGGGTCTATTTGCTTTCCCCCTTGCCTATGCCATCTGTGGTTGTCATAGGCAACGTGATTTTAAGGGGTGCAGAATTTTATCTTCTTTTTTGTCTAGTATGGCTTGGGGTCCATGGCAATGTAGAGGAAAGAAGGTTTCCTTGTATGGTCTCACTTTACAGAGAGGTTATATTGTCTTTGGAGTGTATTGTTGAGAGGCTGTGATAGTGGCGTAATAGTGCGACTTGGGCGCGTTATATGCACCCAGACATGCTTCCCCTGCTGTCCCAGTTGCATTCCAGCAGTGTTGGCATCCTTTTCTGAGGTTTCAGGGTGGACTTGGTGACCTCCAAGTGGTCGAATTGAGATTTCCAAGTGGCGAGCATTTTTTTCCCATAGACTTTAATGGGATTCGATATTCGGTCGAATAGTCGAATTTCGCGGTCTATTCGAATCGAATTTCGAACTTTCGAATATTTCACTACTCGCTCATCTCTAGTAGCAAATGACTTGGTTGTATTCTGTGACGTACAGAAAGTGTCACCTGGACAGTATATACGGATGGGAGCGAATGTGCTGAACTGTGACACACAGAAAGGTTACACACAGCTGAGTAAAATGGATTTGTATCACTGAGCTGAAACAACTGAAAAAATAATTTTTTTTTTTATATTTTGTTTTTTTGGGAACGTGACGTGCAAGAACTATGGTAGAACTCACTGAAACCCTGTTAACGGTGGCTATTTATTCTGCGACCCAGACAAATGTCGCACAGAGAATTTTCTGGATCAAGCGGTAGATGATATTGGTAGCAAATGACTTGGTTGTATTCTGTGACGTACAGAAAGTGTCACCTGGACAGTATATACGGATGGGAGCGAATGTGCTAAACTGTGACACACAGAAAGGTTACACACAGCTGAGTAAAATGGATTTGTATCACTGAGCTAAAACAACTGAAAAACTAATTTTTTTTTTATATTTGTTTTTTTATATTTTTTTTTTAAATTTTGTTATTTTGGGAACGTGACGTGCAGGAACTATGGTAGAACTCACTGACACCCTGTTAACGGTGACTATTTAGTCTGCGACCCAGAGAAATGTCACACAGAGAATTTTCTGGATAAAGCGGTAGATGATATTGGTAGCAAATGACTTGGTTGTATTCTGTGACGTACAGAAAGTGTCACCTGGACAGTATATATGGATTGGAGTGAGTCAGTGCTGAACTGTGACACACAGAATGGTTCCACAGTGCTGTGTGCAATGGATTTGTATCACTGAGATAGAACAATAAAAAAAAACAGGGTTGGATATGGCGATAGCTGCACTACTAGTGCCAGCCAACCAAGTGACAAAAAATAAAAAATAAAATGTCTTCTAGCCCTTAGAAGGGCTGTTGGGTTCTTCGTGGGTGATCCCTGCCTAACAGACAACTAAATGCAGGCCCTAACACTGTCCCTGAAAGGCAGCAGCTCTATCCCTAACGACATCCAGACGGCATCTGAGCCGAGCACCGCGGCCAGTCGGTAGTATATTCCATGGTCACCTGATCAGGCTAGCCAACCCCTGCTATCGACATGTAAGGGCCCCACGTGATGCTGGGTGGTACGCAGAGTCTCCTAGCTTGTGATTGGCTGTGTTTTTAGGCGCCAAAAAAGCACGATGCGGAAGTTGCCATTTCCTCGAGCATGGCGAGATACTCGTCCGAGCAGCGAGCACTTACGAGTACCCTAATGCTCGGACGAGCATGCTCGCTCATCTCTAGTCTTAGTTTATACAGTATATATTGTTTGCATCTATTTTTGTGCACTAATACCGTATTTTTCGCCCTATAAGACGCACCGGCCCATAAGACGCACCTAGGTTTTAGTGTAGGAAAATAAGAAAAAAATATTTTTCATCAGATCCTCTTATCAGACTGCCCATAAATTTAAGGACATCACATCAGACCCCCATATCAGCCCCCTGTGCCCCCATACCATCTCACTGTGCCCCCACCAGACCTCAGATCAGCAGAATGTGCCCCCATCAGACCTCAGATCAGCAGAATGTGCCCCCATCAGACCTCAGATCAGCAGAATGTGCCCCCATCAGACCTCAGATCAGCAGAATGTGCCCCCATCAGACCTCAGATCAGCAGAATGTGCCCCCATCAGACCTCAGATCAGCAGAATGTGCCCCCATCATACCTCAAATCAGCAGAATGTGCCCCCATCATACCTCAAATCAGCAGAATGTGCCCCCATCATACCTCAAATCAGCAGAATGTGCCCCCATCAGACCTCACATCAGCAGAATGTGCCCCCATCAGACCTCACATCAGCAGAATGTGCCCCCATCAGACCTCAGATCAGCAGAATGTGCCCCCATCATACCTCAAATCAGCAGAATGTGCCCCCATCAGACCTCATATCATGCCCCCATCAGACCTCAGATCAGCAGAATGTGCCCCCATCAGACCTCAGATTAGCGTCTTGTGCCCTATCAGACCTCAGATCAGCCCACCCAGCCACTGATAAAGACCATACTTACCGTACCTGTTCTGCGCTGCCGCTGCCGTCCGGTCCCACGCTCCGCGCTCCTCTCTCTTCCCTGCCGGCACGCACTATGACCTGACGCCGCAGCGTCAGGTCATAGTGCGTGCCGGCAGGGAAGAGAGAAGAGCGCAGAGCGTGGGACCGGATGGCAGCGGCAGCGCAGAACAGGTAAGTATGGTCTTTATCAGTGGCTGGGTGGGCTGATCTGAGGTCTGATGGGGGTCCCTACGTACAAGTGAGCGCTTCCTTATGGAAGCGCTCACTTGTATTCGCCCTATAAGACGCACAGCATTTTTCCCCCTACTTTTGGGGGGAAAAAAGTGCGTCTTATAGGGCGAAAAATACGGTATTATTTTTCTATTATTTTTCTGTGATTTACTTTGATATATATAGCCACTGACATCCGCAATCATTATCACATCATGCAGGATGTTTTTTATCCTTTTGTTTCTGTGAGTTTTGCTTAGTTTATAACATGTACCTGATGGAGTGGCACCTTCAGGTGTGAATGCGCTCTTAGCTTATCTTGAGTAGCATTCTTGTGCACTTTTGCTCTTCCTATCAAATTGAGCGCCTTGATTGCGTGGTATATATAGGTGTGTTTGCTCCTCCTCTCATTGGTTGCTGTATGCACATAGAGGTCACTAGGAGCAACACACCTATATGTGCAGCGTCCACGCTCCTAGATATAGATGCCCAACGGCATAGTTAGGTTTAGCGTAGGACCTGCCTGACCTGAGACCACCGTGACGCTGGGTAGGTGGGTACAGATGTGTTTTGATCAAAATATATTGGCTAAGAGTCTCAGATTTTATCATATCAGAATGAGGCCTTAGTTTATACAGTATATATTGTTTGCATCTATTTTTGTGCACTAATATTATTTTTCTATTATTTTTCTGTGATTTACTTTAAAAACACTGAACAGGTGCAGATCTTTTCATTACACCTGATCTCTATGTAGCCTCCACTCCTGTTTTTTTCCCCCAATAACTGATGGAAATACTGTGCCTTGCGAAAGTATTCGGCCCCCTGGAAATTTTCAACCTTTTGCCACATTTCAGGCTTCAAACAAAAAGATATAACATTTTACATGTTTGGTGAAAAATCAACAACAAGTGGGTCACAATTGTGAAGTGGAATTAAATTTATTGGATCATTTAAACTTTTTTTGTAATCATAAAACTGAAAATTGGGGCGTGCAAAATTATTCGGCCCATGTACTTTCAGTTCAGAAAACTCACTCCAGAAGTTCATTGAGGATCTCTGAATGATCCAATGTTGTCCTAAATGACTGATGAAGATAAATAGAATCCACCTGTGTGTAATCAAGTCTCCGTAAAAATGCACCTGCTCTATGATAGTCTCAGGGTTCTGTTTAAAGCACAGAGAGCATCATGAAGACCAAGGAACACACCAGGCAGGTCCGTGATACTGTCGTGGAGAAGTTTAAAGCTGGATTTGGATACCAAAAGATTTCCCAAGCTTTAAACATCCCAAGGAGCACTGTGCAAGAAATCATATTGAAATGGAAAGAGTATCAGACCACTGAAAATCTACCAAGACCTGGCCGTCTCTCTAAACTTTCATCTAAAACAATGAGAAAACTGATCAGAGATGCAGCCAAGAGGCCCATGATCACTCTGGATGAACTGCAGAGATCTACAGCTGAGGTGGGAGAGTCTGTTCATAGGACAACAATCAGTCGAACACTTCACAAATCTGGCCTTTATGGAAGAGTGGCAAGAAGAAAGCCATTTCTCAAAGATATCCATAAAAAGTCTCGTTTACAGTTTGGAAAAAGGTTTACTGGTCAGATGAAACCAAAATCGAACTTTTTGGAAACAATGCAAAACGATATGTTTGGAGTAAAAGCAACACAGCTCATCACCCTGAACACACCATCCCCACTGTCAAACATGGTGGTGGCAGCATCATGGTTCCGGCCTGCTTTTCATCAGCAGGGACAGGGAAGATGGTTAAATTGATGGGAAGATGGATGGAGCCAAATACAGGACCATTCTGGATGAAAACCTGTTGGAGTCTGCAAAAGACCTGAGACTAACATAGTAACATAGTAACATAGTTTGTAAGGCCGAAAAAAGACATCTGTCCATCCAGTTCAGCCTGTTTTCCTACAAGTTGATCCAGGGGAAGGCAAAAAAACCCCTGTGAGGTAGAAGCCAATTTTCCTCACTTTAGGGGGAAAAATTCCTTCCCGACTCCAGTCAGGCAATCAGAATAACTCCCTGGATCAACGACCCATCTCTAGTAACTATAGGATGGAGATTTATCTTCCAATAAGACAATGACCCCAAACATAAAGCAAAATCTACAATGGCATGGTTAAAAAATAAACATATCCAGGTCTTAGAATTGCCAACTCAAAGTCCAGACCTGAATCCAATTGAGAATATGTGGAAAGAGCTGAAAACTGCTGTTCACAAACGCTCTCCATCCAACCTCAAAGAGCTCGAGCTGTTTGGAAAGGAAGAATGGGCAAGAATTTCAGTCTCTAGATGTGCAAAACTGATAGAGACATACCCCAAGCGACTTGCAGCCATAATTGCAGCAAAAGGTGGCACAACAAAGTATTAATGCAAGGGGGCAGAATAATTTTGCACGCCCACTTTTTAGTTTTATTATTACAAAAAAAATTTAAATGATCCAAGAAATTTCGTTCCACTTCACAATTGTGACCCACTTGTTGTTGATTCTTCACCAAAAATGTTAAATGTTATATCTTTTTGTTTGAAGCCTGAAATGTGGCAAAAGGTTGAAAAGTTCCAGGGGGCCGAATACTTTCGCAAGGCACTGTAACTGATCAAATAACTGATGTGTGAACAAGCCTTTAGTTTGCTTAATTTAGCTTTTTTGAAGTTTGGTATCTTTTGAATGACAATTGGAAGGTTATTACTTTATGGTCACTATTTCCCAGGTGTCCCCCAACCTGCACATCTGTTGTTCTGTCAGGTCTATTGGTTAATACTAAGTCCAGTATGGCTGTCCCTCTAGTCGGGTCCTGAACCAGTTGGGAAAGGTAATTGTCTTTGGTTATTGCCAAGAACCTGTTTCCTTTATGAGATGTACAGGTTTCAGTTTCCCAGTCTATATCTGGGTAGTTGAAGTCGCCCATAATAACGACCTCATTATGATTTGCCACCTTGTCTATTTCGTTTAGTAGTAGATTTTCTCTGGACTCTGGTATATAAGGTGGCTTATAATAAACTCTAGTGATGAGCGAATCGAAGCGGCAATATTCGTGATTCGCACGAATATTGCCCGCTTCGGCTCGGCTCGGCATCCCGAGGCAGCGCGGACTCGTGGTTATTCGTGCATCACTGCAAGTTTGAAATGCCCGTTTTTTTCAGCCAATCAGCATCAAAGGGAAGCGTGTGGGAACGCCTGCTGTGATGTAACAGCCCCTATTCCTCCCCAGCAGTGATTGGTTGGCAGTGACATGTGACCTAAATTTACATAAGGTAGGGACCTGCAGCATCAGCCTCTTTGTGCTTTGGGAAGGAGAAGAGATAGACAGTGTTAGCTAGTGTAGTGTGTGCAGCAAGCAGTTAGTTAGGAGTTAGGTTAGGAAGCCCCAACAGTCTTTTTAAAGACTAATTGATTCTGTGAAGAAAACTATACAGTATATGCTGTAAGCCTGTATTCTGTGCAGGATAGGAAGCCCCAACAGTCTTTTAAAAACTAATTGATTCTGTGAGAAAAATTCAGTATATGCTGTAAGCCTTTATTCTGTGCAGAGCTGTGCCTGGTACACCTTGTCCAGCCACATAGCTCAAACTATACATCTGTAAACAGATATATTCCTGTGCATGACTGTGCAATGACTAGGGTATACATTTTATCAGCCTGCTATATACCTCACAGTCTATAGATACCGTATTGATCTGTAGATCTGTGTTCTCCCATCCAGAACACGTAAAAAAAGCGGAACCCCAAGGGCAATTTGCCAGAATAAGACGCATTACAAACAGGGAAGAAGACTTTATTGAGCAGTCAAGAGAATTGAAATGTAGATTCCTAGAGAGGTCATACTCTGAAAAAATAATTGATCAAGCCTATAAGGAGGTTCTTTTGAAAACTGAGAGAACAGGGAATGAAGTAAGTAGGAATCAGGAGGGTAATAGAGCAGTCTTCTCCTTCAAATATACCTCAATGGCCACAGTTATTAAGAATGCACTTTTTAATAATTGGCATATTTTGGCCTCAGATAGTGATCTGAAAGATAAGACAAAAGAACCTCCATTAGTGAGTTTTAGAAGAAGCACCACGATTAGGGATAAACTGGTGAAAAGCACATATGAGGACAGGAGGCAGGAGAACTGGCTTATGAAGTCCACCCCTCAAGGTAATTTTAGATGTGGACACTGTGTTACCTGTCAATATATGATAAAAACAAAATATATGAACATAGGGGGCATACCGCATGTGATAAAACATTTAATAACTTGCAAAACACAATTTGTAGTGTATGTCATTTTTTGCCCTTGTGGCAATTTTTATATAGGAAAAACTATTCGTCCACTATGTATAAGATTCAGAGAACACAGGAAGTCCATATATACAGGTATAGGATCACCGAGGTTAATCGAACATGTCAGGGTAAAACATAATGGAAATGCAGATATACTGAAATGTTCAGGTATTGAGATAGTTACACCTCTAAAAAATGGGGGGGACCGCCATAGGAGATTACTCCAAAGAGAGGCCATTTGGATTATGAGGACCAATGCAATGGGTCCTTTGGGCTTCAATGACAAGAATGACTTAGCGGTATTCCTCTAAATTAAAGAATGGTGAAGTTGGTAGTCAATAGTAGCTTAATAGCAATCTTTGTATGTATAGTAACTTGGAATTTGTTTTTAAGATATGCACTAGATATATGTATACTTACACCGTTGCTGGGGAGATGGCGCCCGGCGGAGTATAAATTATGTGAGCACGCCCGACGTCATCAGAGTGAGCGGCCAGACGAAGCGCATACAGGCGCGAAACGGCCGTCGCCGCTACGCCCGCACACTGAGCATGGTGCCCGCACTCTGCAGTATGTAAGTTGCCCATTGATTTCAATAAAGCGATCAAAAGAAGCCCGGTGAGTGCCGCACTTTTTCTATCTTTGGAGTTTACATGTTTATGGTCTATTCAGGTGCAGAGCACCAATAACGGGACACGCAGCAAGGACTAAAAGGATTTCAACGGGTAGTCTCTGTACACTTGCAGCGCAGTGCCAGACTCCGTTTTTGTTCTCTATTTGCTTAAGATTCTAGTTTTATTTGCGCAAACTGCGCAAATTTTTTTTTTGGGATAGGTGTGAAAAATAATTTTACCTGCGTATCTATATTGTCCGTGGAATTTCACTGATCTGTAATACACGGTGCAGTGAGTTGGGAAAAAAAATTTCGTCAGCCTGCTATATACCTCACAGTCTATAGATACCGTATTGAATCTTTACAATTATAATAATATAATACTGCTACTGTGCACATGGAGAACCCCAGGGTCAGGGGGAGAAGGGGAAGAGCTGGGAGAGGGGGTCGCGGAAGGAGAGGTGGGAATCGTGGTGGTGCTGTGGTCAGCCGTGATGACCGTGGTGTGCGTGGTGACACAGTGCCGGCTGCTGTGGGTACAGTGGAAACACATAAGGTCAGGGTGCCTGGTCAACTCCAGAAGTTGGTAGGGCAGCGTCCTACAACTCTGACAGACCCCAAACAACAACAGGAGGTAGTTCAGTGGATTGCAGAGAGCACGTCCAGCCACGTTTCGTCTGCCCCCTCATGCAGCCAGTCGACTTCTCTGAGCCAGGGTGTCTGTCCTCCAACTCGCCCTCCTTCTCCCCAGCCAGAACCCTCTAGGGGTATGTCCCACGGACAAAATTTATCCATGGAACTCTTCAGCCACCACTTCCCTGATGTGCCAGTGGACGAGCTGCTATGCCCTGATTCTCAGGACCTTTTGCTGTCTCCGGGTTATGAGAGTGGGGAGTTAGCAGTGGCGTCTGAGGAGCTGGTGGAAGATGACGACGAGACACTGTTGTCGGAGGTAGTTGTCAGGGACGTCACTGTGGAGTCTGAGGAAGACCTGGGGGATGATGAGGGGACAGATCCTACTTGGGTGGATGAGGCAACTGGAGGCAGTGGTTCAGACTGTGAGACGACATCAGCACCACAAGCTGTTGAGAGAGCCAGAGGGCTGCGACGAGGGAGAAGCCAGGGCCGAGTCACTACTTCCCCAAGTGCTCCTAGAGGTCACGCTCCAGCCCGTACTATGCGCCACTCCTTAGTTTGGGAGTACTTTAAGGATGATGAGGCCGATCCTCGTTTGGCGGTGTGCAAGCTGTGCCACACGTCAATGAGCAGGGGTTCAAAACGCAACAACCTGACCACTAGTAGCCTGCGCAAACATTTGGAGAGAAAACACTCCACCAAATGGTTTGCACTTCTGTCAGCTGGTGACGTTGACACAGTTAGTCCAGCAACTGTGTCTCGTCCAAGCCAGGACGTTGCAGCCTCCAGCCCCGAAAGGACCCCTCCAGCTCCATCTCCCTCCCTCTCCTCCACTCATGTGTCCCAGTGCGGCGTTCAACTGTCTCTACCGCAGACATTTGAACGCAAGCGCAAGTACGCAGCCACCCACCCCCATGCGCAAGCTCTAAATGTGCACATCTCCAAGCTGATTAGTTTGGAAATGTTGCCGTACAGGCTTGTGGAGACAGAATCCTTCCGCAACCTTATGGAGGCGGCAGCCCCCCGTTACTCTGTCCCCAGCCGACACTATTTTGCCCGATGTGCCGTCCCCGCCCTGCACCGGCATGTGTCTGAGAACATTGCCCACGCTCTCAAAAACGCGGTTTGTGGTAAAGTCCACATGACCACAGATACGTGGACGAGTACCGGTGGCCAGGGACATTACATCTCCCTCACGGCACATTGGGTCAATCTGGTGGAGGCTGGGTCAGAGACCGATCGTGGGGCTGAACATGTGCTACCCACACCACGAATTGCGGGACATAGTTCCGTCTGTGTGTCTCCGGCACATTATGCCTTTACCTCCTCCTCCACCTCCTCCTCCTCCAAAGTGGCAGTGATGCCCCAATCGTCAAGTCTCATTTCCTCGATGGCCAGCAGTTTCAGCACTGTGGTAGGGAAGCGGCAGCAGGCAGTCCTGAAACTGCTGAGCCTGGGGGATAAGAGGCACACGGCTGAAGAGCTATTACAGGGCATCAGGGGGCAGACCAATGTGTGGCTGGCGCCGCTTAACCTTCAGCCAGGAATGGTGGTCTGCGATAATGGGCGTAACCTGGTGGCGGCTCTGCATCTTGGTGGGCTGACTCACGTGCCATGCATGGCCCACGTGCTCAACTTGGTGGTCCAGCGGTTCCTCAAAACCTACCCCCAGTTGAGTGAGTTGCTCACCAAGGTGCGGCGCATATGCGCCCATTTTCGCAAGTCCACCACCGATGCCGCGACCCTCAGGACTGTGCAAGGGCGGCTACAACTCCCTGTTCACCGGCTGCTGTGTGACGTTCCCACGCGTTGGAATTCGACTTTACACATGCTAGCCAGGGTGTACCAACAACGCAGGGCAGTTGTAGACTGCCAGCTGATCCCCCGAGGTGGTAGTCAGGCCAGTCAGCTTCCTCATGTCTATGCTGAGGAGTGGACGTGGATGGCTGGCATCTGCCAGATCTTAGGTCCCTTTGAGGAGGCAACAGAGATGGTCAGTGGTGATGCACACATCATCAGTGTCACCATCCCTCTGTTGTGCCTCATCCAGAACTCCTTGAGGAACCTAAGATCTGAGGATTCAGAAGTGTCACAGGAGGTGGGGGAAGACAGTGACATTGAGAGCACCCTGTTGTCAGTTTCGCAGCGCGAAACTGAGGAGGAGGCTGAGGAGGAGGAAGAAACTCTTGGGCACCATGCATCAGGGGGTGATTCCATGCTACCTGTTGAGCGGGTATGGGCTAAGGAGGATGAATTGGGGTCGGAGGAAGGGGGGGAGGAGGAGATGGAGAGTCCGCTAAGTGAGGAGGCTGAAGGCTTGCGTGTTGGCACAGTAGGGCACATGGCAGACTTTATGCTTGGCTGTCTTTGTCGTGATCCCCGGGTCAAGAGGATACTGTCCTCCAATGACTATTGGGTGTACACCCTCCTTGACCCACGCTACAAGGACAACTTTGCCCAACTTATACCCGTGGAGGAAAGGAGCACCCGAGTCACTTTCTACCACAAGGCCCTGGTTCAGAAACTGCTACAGGCCTTTCCAGACCAGTCGAGCAACAGGGGGCGGACTGCAGTGGATGAAGTTGGAGAGGAGAGGAGGGGGAAAGTCAGTGTAGGCGCCAAGGGCAGGGGTACACTATTCCATGCTTTTGCCAAGTTTCAGCAGCAAGACAGTACAACACAGCCACAGGGCAGGCAGAGCAGGGCGGAACAGTACCGCAAGATGGTGAGGGTGTATGTCGCGGACCAGACCAACGTCCTGACCGATAACGCCACGCCATATAATTACTGGCTGGCCAAGCTGGACAGGTGGCCAGAACTTGCGCAGTACGCTCTTGAGGTGCTTGCCTGCCCTGCTGCAAGTGTACTGTCTGAAAGGGTTTTTAGTGCCGCCGGGGGTATCATTACAGACAAACGGACGCGCCTGTCCACCGACAACACCGACATCCTCACGTTCATCAACATAAACAGGTCATGGATATCCCCCCAGTTCTCATCCCCACCTCAGGCTACCTCCTAAATTGCTTGCTTTCCTCCTCCTCTTCATCTGAGTTGCATATGCAACAATTTTTCAGGAAAGTCATCCGGCTTCCTACTAACAATTTTTCAGGAAAGTCATCCGTCTTTCTACTAACAATTTTTCAGGAAAGTTATCCGGCTTTCTAAAAACTATTTTTCAGGAGTCATGCGGCTTTGTAACCAAATTTTTTATGAAAGGTCATGGGGTTCTATACACACAGTGCTGACGGAAGCCCATCAGCCTTTCTAAACACAATGCCCACTGCCTCTCCCAAGCGGTTGTGGTGCTGATGTTGCCTCACACTTAAAATTGATCTGTTCCGCTCTCTTCCTTGGGCTGTCTGCGGAGAAGGCGGACGCTCCGAACCGGTATCATGGCGGCTCTCCGGCCCCTCATTAAGCCCAGGATCGTCAAGAAGCGGACGAAGAAGTTCATCCGCCACCAATCAGACCGTTATGTAAAGATTAAGCGTAACTGCCGTAAACCCAGAGGTATTGACAACAGAGCCCGCAGGAGGTTCAAGGGGCAGATCCTGATGCCCAACATTGGGTACGGTAGCAACAAGAAGACCAAACACATGCTGCCCACAGGGTTCCGTAAATTCCTGGTCCACAATTTCAAGGAGCTCGAGGTTCTGTTGATGAGCAACAAGTCCTTCTGTGCAGAAATCACCCACAACGTCTCCTCAAAGAACCGAAAGACCATTGTGGAGAGAGCGGCACAGCTCGCTCCCCAACGCCAGACTGCGCAGCGAAGAGAACGAATAAATATCTCTGTGGTTATTTGTGCTAAATAAAAGTTAAATAAACACACAAAAAAAAATTGATCTGTTCCTGTGCCTGATCCACCCAAGTTGAATCTGTCCCATCATGAGAAAGTCCCCCCAAGGAGTCCCCACTGTAACTTGCTTCACTTTCAACTACCTCACCCCCCCGACACCTGTGTCTCGCCATTGTCCACCACCTCCTCAGACAAAACTGGTAAATCCCCACTGTCAGCACACTGAGACTGCAAAAGGTCTTGCAAATTGGGGCAGAGAATGTTCTGGGGTAGCACATCAGAGAAGGGGTGACTATGGGGTTCCAGGGAGTACGTGACCACATGCAATCTCCATCCAAAAAGTCATACTGAGGCTCACCACCATGCTTTACACTGCAATCTTATTGAAAGACAGACAATCAGGGGTTCACCGCCAGGTTGTCAGGCAGCATTTTTAAGTGGGTCACCATTACCGTGTCCCTGAAAATTGCCTTGGGGTCATCACCAGACTATTGGCCAGATTTAGAAAAAATGGTGCAATTAGGGAGCCTCAGAGGCATCCCTACATGCTGCCCCTGGTGTTTCCTATCCATTTCCAAGGTGTTTCCATCTTTTTCTGAGGTTTTCACATGTTGGGGCAAACTTGACTGTGCAGAACCTTTGGCCCCTGCAAAAATATTCGGGTCTCCCATAGACTTTAATGGGATTCGTGATTCGGCTCGAACCCACGAATCCCGCGGAAAATTCGGGCCGAATTCTGAATCCCCGAATATTTTAGGATTCGATCAACTCTAATAAACTCCTATTAGTATTTTATTATTGTTTTTTCCTCTATGTATTTCTACCCACAGTGACTCCACATGTTCATGTCCCTCACTTATATCTTCCCTGAGTGTGGGCTTTAGACAGGACTTTACATAAAGGCAGACTCCGCCCCCTCTCTGGTTTTGACGATCCTTTCTAAACAGACTGTAACCCTGTACGTTAACCGCCTAGTCATAGCTATCATCCAAATAGTAGAACGAGGCAGCACTCCAAAGGATAAAATGGACCTCTTTTATTAACCCAACTTGCAATGTTTCAGCCTACACACTGAGGCCTTTCTCAAGCAATGTGACTAGTGCAAACACTCCATTTATAAAGACAAAGTGGGAGGGATCATATGTAAAAAGTGTACAATCTAATTCATAGCAAATAATATAAAAGGTGCAAAATCACATAAATCCATGATCAAAATACATGATTCAATTCATAGAGTGCAAAATCAAAATGCATAATTCTATTCATAAAGTGCATGTTCAAAATCCATAATTAGGTTCATAATGTGCATAATAAATTCCCATACCTAATGTTAACATTGCTCGTGTGTACAGTGTAATCACCACATGATTCATGATACTTTAAAAACATAAAACACACCTGTAACAGTGTGTCTAAACACTTACAGGATCATCATGGCGGAGTTAAGGTGTCCGGATTATGTAAAAGTTGGCATGGGTGAACAATAAGAGTGCATGCGTCTCCTCAAACATGAAGTTCAGTCATGGTGCGCAAGTGCGTGCGTTCCATAACACTACGTTACACGTGACATACAACGTCCACGTGACCCGGTACACTGCCGAACCACGTGATCGGCAACCCCCGCGTCTGCACAAAGGCTTGCAGGCATGCCAGTAAGCTGATGAGCCTAGCGAGCCATCGCACCTGAGCGAACAGGTTAGTAATGTATAATATAAACAATGTGTGTCTGACACAACAATGGTGATGGTTACAGATACCGACAAATAAACAAAACCAAGAAAAAGATAAAGAAATGCTGATGCCAATCCAAAAGACTGTATATTGTCCCTAGGGTATATGAAAATAATTATTTTGCGTTTAAGAATCAATTTTATATTCAGTTACGGGGGACTGCCATGGGGTCCAACGTGGCCCCTATGTATGCCAACATCTGCATGGCACACATTGAGGAGGAGTTCGTCTATGTGTCCCAGCACTTCAGTGATGTACTGGGGTGGTGGCGATACATAGACAATATCTTCCTCATTTGGAGGGGAACTAAAGAATCTTTGGATTTATTCCACATGTATTTAAGCACTATTGATCCAGATATTAAATTTACTTTGGTTAAGTCAAGGGAGGCAGTTTAATTCTTGCACACTACAGTTTATATTAAGGACAACAGATTGATTTATTCTGTAAGCCAACAGATTGCAATAGTATATTGCGTTTTGATACTTGCCATCCACGCCCCATGGAGTACTGCCTCGTTCTACTATTTGAATATCCATAGGCTCAAGTTCCTACAGCCTGGAGGATTTTGCACCCACCTTTTTTGCTTGACTGTGCTGCTGTTCTTTTGTATTTTATAGCTAGCATCCAGCCATGTCTCAGTTATTTCCACTATGTCATAGTTCTCCTCACACATCACTTATTCCAGTTCACCAGTTTTATATTAGTCAGGCTTCTGGCATTACTATGCATACAATTAAGAGGTTTATGTATATTTTTTACCCTACACCTTTCCTAATGAACTGTTTCTCCTTCCATTCCTGCCCCAGTTCCATTACCTCGCCCCAGGTCTCTATGTCCACTATCTTCCCCCCTATAATTTAATTACCCTCCCCCCAGTCTCTAGTTTAAACACTCCTCCATCAATCTTCTCTCCTAAAACAGCTGCCCCTTCCCTATTAAGGTGCAGCTCATCCCTATGATGCAGCCTGTAGCTGACAGAGAAGTTGGCCCAGTTCTCCAGGAACCCAAACCCTCCTTCCTACACCAGGAATGAATAGAGACTTGCTAATAGGTTCATTGGAGTGGTTGTTGTAAGATAATCTTGGTTGATGCACTCTACCTGCCTATTGGACTGTAGATGACAGGCTGAGAAGTCTAATTTGATATCCAGCTTTCTACAAACAGACAGGTTTTCAGAAGATGGATATAAATTGGACTTCTCTATGAAAAACAAGGTGTTGCAGCAGGCAAAGTAGGCAAAAATAGGTTTGATTAACAGACTGATAAACCGACTTGTAGAAGGATGCCGCAAATTTATCTAACTAGATGTAACAACTGTAAGTAGAGAAAAACAAGGACAGTGAACCCTAAGGCTAGAACCCAGTCCACTTTCCTTACCTACTTGAAGTACAAGCCCTCAATAGCTAGACCGTAACTGGTCAACAGTCCCTGTACTACTTAAGTGCAGAGATGGGCAAGAAACAAAGATAGACAAACACAATACAAGTGTCATACATAAATGGGTCAAAACCAGAGGGGCTACACAATGCCAAACGAGAATAAGAGAGTTGTCAGAAGACAAAATGGGGTCAGAAGCACAAGCAATCTAATAAAGCACAGGAACAAGAACCAGGAACACTGCTAATGTCCTCCAGCACACGGCCATTGCAGGGAGAAACAGAGCATTGCATCCTGTTACTGAGGGTGTGGTCGTATCACCAGGGGGCATGACTCAGCAGCGCGTCTCTCCTGACACAGTTGTGCCGAGGCATATTGTTCAGACACCCTTCCCTGTGAGAGGATGACAGATACCAAATGGCAGACTGCCATAGGCTGTGAGCAACTAAGGGAGAATGTGTGCCCCCTCCCTAGGGAGTGAAGATGTTGCAGATGTGGAACACAAGCCAACTAGGCCTACCAGATCCTGGTCAGTGCTCCAGTTGCGCTACCCACCAGAAAAGCAAATTGGCAGGAATTTCGAAAAGTGGGAGGGGAGAGATCCGTCCCTCTTTTATTGGATCGAGGCATGGAACATAAGATGATCGGGTTGCATCGTGATTATCACCTCTACTGATTACTTTTTTTGTTTTTGCTTGTTTTGAAAAATGGTTCTGACCTTCTTTGAAAGCTGTTAGAAATTGGGAGAGAAAGCTATTTTTACTTTTACTTTCAGCTGGGCACTTGGGAGCAGTTTTCCTGCAGTTTCCTGCAGTTTTTCTGGACATGTAATACAGACACAAAGTGCACAAAGGTATGTCTGGGATGAGTGTGCAATCTTCTGTGGGGCACTGCAGTTAGTTATACTGGTGAAAAACAGGTGAAAGACTCCCTTTACGTTATTATTATTTTATGCCTCTGTATTTGGATTAGTTACATAAAATACATTAAAAAAACATTGTCAGAAAAAAAGTGAATGTACTAAAAACTTCAGGAAATCAGGTCAGGGTTATAGGCCATACCAAAGGTTGCACACCATATGAAAAACATGGCTGCTTTTTGCAGACACCACACAACTCTTGCCCATAGCAGTGTGTGGGATTATAGCTAAGCCCTATAATTGCTCTGCTGTAATATCATATACAGACCATGGACAAGAGTGGCCTGTATTATAGACATCATATAGTACATGATTATCTCTCTCTAACAAGCTAGAACCAGCACTGTACCTCAAATGGATCCAGATATCCCTCAATTATTGCTCCAATTGATGTAATAGCTTTTCTCCAGACTTCTAGCTCGGGGGTGTCCTTTCTCAGTGGTGTGGCCTTTCTGTTGCAGGGCTCTCTCTATGAAAGCTCAGGAGATATGTTTTCCTCAGGGGGTGTGTCCTTTCAGCTGCAAATCTCTCCTTATAAGTGTGACAACATCTAATGGTAGATACGGCAGGAGGCAGTTGAAGGATTTGAAACCATGGTCATCCAGCTCAGTAAGGGTGGGTTCACATCAGCGTTATGCTTTCCGTTTGTGTTTTCCGTTATAACATGGTTATAACGGAAAATAACGGAAACCATAAGACGGAAGTCAAAACGGAAGCCTTTAGAGGCATTCCGTTTTGATCCGTCATAATAGAAGCCTATGAGAATCATAACGGATCCGTCTGAGTTCCGTTATGCTGAACGGAAAACAAAGTCCTGTCGACAGGACTTTGTTTTCCGTTTTGCATAACGGGAACCAAATGGATCCGTTATGATTCTCATAGGCTTCTATTATGACGGATTAAAACGGAATGCCTCTAAAGGCTTCCGTTTTGACTTCCGTCTTATGGTTTCCGTTATTTTCCGTTATAACCATGTTATAACGGAAAACACAAACGGAAAGCATAACGCTGATGTGAACGAGCCCTAAGTGATCATGCACATTACTACACATAATAAACACAAGGGACACCATTTTAATTATGTAAAGGTAATATGTCACAACTGGAACATTTTTGTAACAGAAAGTAAGTGAAAATTAGAAAAGTAACTACTGCTGGATATTTTACAAAGCATTTAATGTTGGCACAGCCCCTTTAAAATAGCCAAAAATCTTAAGTAGGGAAACTGTAAAAGAGTTTAAAAAAATACCTCACATGAAATAACCTTGATAACTTTAATCCTGTAAATTTTTGCATGGCACCATAGTTATTGACCATTGTCTTGTGTTTATATCATTTGAGTCTCTAGTCCTTGGCAGTTGATTTATTTTGCACTTAGATATGCACTGAATGAGGGCAAAATGTAGAAATTGTAAATGTACTTTCAATTTCCAGGTGCATAGTATGCTATTAAGAGATACCTACTGAGATATAAGGAATGAATGCAGAATACAATACATGTCTGCTTTCCTCATGTCCACTACAATAAACTGCTTGAGAAAGAGCATTGTTGATTGCTCCCCATTGATTAAAGTTAGGAAGGAAGACATTCATTCCAGGCTGCAAGAAAGATAAAAGCTTGCCGATAGCTACTACACACAATTGTGCCATGCAATGATTCTCCATAGCAATCAAATGTGGAGAAAAGGATAAGAAAAAACACCCCATTACTTCACCTGGAGGACAGTTTGCTAGAATGGACTAATAGACTGTGAACAAGTGTGCTGTATCAGCATGAAGTGAAATCTATACTCCATGTTTTTTTCCAGACCAGTTAATCAGAGACAGTCATGACAAACTTTATTAATCATGAAAGTCAGAAGGAAGATTATATTACAAGTAATTATAGACTTAATGCTTCAGTTTAATTAGCATTTACATTTTGTGTCTTTTGTTAATATTTCTCTTGATTCTACTCAATGAAGTTCAATTCTAAAAAGACCTAAAGCAAAATCAATATAGTACAACAAGGTTACACACAATGCACATCATACTAACATTAAAAATGTACAATTAAAGGGGTATTCTTTAATTCACTTATTTATAGAATAGGAGATCATACATTTTTTCAAAATGGTTATATCATGATTAATGTAATAAATGGAAATCAGATATCATATAGTGTATAATAATCTATTTCTAACAAAGCTAGAACCAGATCTTTGCCTCACATGAATCTAGAGCTCCCCCATTTACCATTCCATCCTTGGAGGTGTGTTCTTTTCTCAGGAGGTGTTTCCTTTCTCAGAGGGCGTGTACCTTCTACTGCAGAATTCTCCCTGTAACTGTTACAGCTTCTAAAGGTAGACATGGCTGGTGGCAGTTGAATGATGGAACTTAGCATGTTGGACCATGCTTATCCAGCTCTGTAAGTGGGGGTGCAGATTCACACTGGTAGCTCAGGACTAGTGTCTTTTCTGCTGCAGCACTCTCCCTGTAAAGGTCCTTTTACACAGATCTATCATTGAGTCAATTACCGAGGATGAGCATTTGTAGAAATGCTTGTTCTAGATTATTGTCTTGTTTATGAGTGCCACAAATCTCACCTTCTCTGATGGTCAGGCAATTATACAAAAGCTTGGAATCATTCCTGATAATTGCCTTTTACATCATCCTGTGTAAAAGGACCATTACTGTCATAATGTCAAGGGCTGGCAACCATAAAGGAGAGGGGAGTCACCATGCTCCTTTGAGGATTCAGCCAAATCAAATCCAAAGTCTCCCACTAAAATCCAAGCAGCTCTGGACAGCTTTGCCTCTCAGCCTGCTGCCACCGCTCATCAGAGATTCACAGAGGATCCCTTTTGGATTATGATTCTCGCTGTTGAGCCTCAGTATCATACCCTGCTGTGTGCCTGGTCTTGGTAAAACACCAGGGCCAGGAAACTAATAAATGTAAAATGCCCCTTAGATCGCTTCTTCGTCCAGATCATCACCACACTCATGGGGTGTTCTGAGGAACCTCAAGGTTCTGAGCCCACCCCTTAACATTGTGTCAGTCATGTGACACGACCTCCTAGCATTCCGTTCCCAGGGGTCCCTGCCTTCTAGATCACTGTATACACAGTGCTCACCGAGCGCTGTGTATACAGACCAGGAAGCGCTATTGCGCTTCCTGTTCCGGCCCGGCGGTAACATGATCGCCGGGGCCGGGAGAGTGCAGGAGCTGTCGGGTCTCTCATAGACCCGATCAGCCTGCACTGAGGCTGTACAGCATAGTATTATGCTTTACAGCCTCTCTGGGGATGTATTTCCCCTGTAACTGGGGCTACTATGTCAGCCCCAGTTACAGGAGAAATCAAGTGTAAAAAAATAAATAAAGTGAAGTTAAATGTCCCCCTGAGGTCTTGTATGACCTTATGAGGGACACAAAGTGTAAAAAAAAAAAAAAAATTGAGTATTATAAAAATTTTAAAAAATCACATATATATATATAAAAAAAAATTTTCCCCTAAATATTTCATTAAAAAAATGTTACAAATAAAAATAAATAAATAAGATAGACATATTTGGTATCACCACATCCGAAATGACCGGCTCTATAAAAATATCACATGATCTACCCCATCAAGTGAACTGCATAAAAAAAATATAATAAAAATTATGCCAAAACAACTTGTTTTGTCACATCACCTACCAAAAAACATAATACTAAACAATCAAAAAGTCGTATGCATCCCAAAATGATAGCAATAAAAACGTCACCTCATCCCGCAAAAAAAGAGCCCCCACAAAAGATCATAGCCCGAAAAATGAAAAAAAATGGCTCTTAAAAAATTGCAACACAAGAACATGATTTTTTTTTCCAAAAATGCTCTTATTGTGTAAACGTAAAAAAAAAAAAAATAGACATATTTGGTATCGTTGTATCCGTAACAACTGGCTCTACAAAAATATCACATGATCTACCCCATCAAGTGAACAGTGTAAAAAAAATATAGAAAAATGCCCCTAAACTGCTTTTTTTTTTTGTTAACCTTCCAAAAATTAGATTAAAAAGTGATCAGAAAGCCGGATGTACCCCAAAATGGTGCCAATAAAAAGCACAGCTTGTCCCGCAAAAAATAAGACCTCACGCAGCTCAGTCCACAAAAAAATTAAAAAGTTATCACTCTTACAAACCATGACAAAAAATTCCATGTTAGAAAATGCAGATGCTGCTCCTCCTCTTTTGAGCCCTGGCGTATCCCCAAATAACAGTTTACGACCACATGTGGGGTGTTTCTGTAAACTGCAGAATTGGGGTAATAAATATTGAGTTTTGTTTTGTTGTTAACCCTTGATGTGTTACAGAAAAAAAATGATTAAAATGGAAAATCTGAAAAAATTTTGAAATTTCACATCTATTTTGCTTTAATTCCTGTGGAATACTTAAAGGTTTAACAACATTTCTAAAACCAGTTTTGAATAGTTTGAGGGGTGTAGTTTCTAAAATTGGGTCATTTATGGGTGGTTTCTATTATGTAAGCCCACAAACTGACTTCAAAACTGAACTGGTCCTTAAAAAAGTTGATTTTGCAAATTTGCAAAAATTTCGTCTAAAATTCTAAACCTTCTACTGTCCTAAAAAAATAAAATGACACTACCAAAATGATGCCAACATAAAGTAGACATATGGGGAATGTAAATTAAAAAGGATTTTATGGGGCATCACTATCTGTCTTAAAAGCAGATAGATTGAAATTTAGAAAACAGTGAATTTTTTCAAATTTTCGTTAACTTTTGGATTTTTTTATAAATAAAATTAAAACTTATCGTCTTAGATTTACCATTAACTTGAAGTACAGTGTGTCACGAGAAAACAATCTCAGAATCGCTTGGATAAGTAAAAGCGTTCCAAAGTTATTACCACATGAAGTGACACATGTCAGATTTGCAAAATTAGGCCTGGTCAGGAAGGGGGGAAATGGCCCAGATCTGAAGTGGTTAATCATTTTTTTTCTTGCAACACAGCAAGAGTTAACAGCAAACTAAACCTTAATAAACATTACTCTGATTCTGCAGTTTACAGAAATACCCCATATGTGGTGGTAAACTGCTCTATGGGCACGTGGCAGTGGTCAGAAGGAAAGGAGTGCCATACGGATTTTGGAGGCAGATTTTGCTAGAATGGTTTTTAGGCACCATTTTGTAATTGAGAGACCCTGATGTACCCCTAGAGAGAAAACCCTCAAAAAGTGACTCCATTTTGGAAACTACACCCTTCAAAGAATATATTAAGGGGTGTACTGACCACTTTGACCACTTAAGCGTTTTACGGAATTTGGAAACACTTGGCTATGAAAATGAAAAGTTTCATTTCTTCCAATAAAATGTTGCTTTAGCCCCAAATTTTTCATTTTCACAAAGGGTAACAGGAGAAAAGCACCCAATTATGTTTTACCCATTTTCTCCTGAATATGGCAACATCCCATATGTGGTGGTAAACTGCTGTGGGGGCACATGGCAGGATTCAGAATAGAAGAAGCGCCATATGGATTTTGCAGCACAGATTTTGATGGATTGGTTTGAGGGAGCCATTGATTTTTATTTTTTTGAGTTATTGTCTCACGTGGGGGCTCATTTTTGCGGGATGAGGTGACGGTTTCATTGGTACCATTTTGGGGTACATAAGACTTTTTGATTGCTTGGTAATACACTTTTTGTGAGTCAAGGTGAAAAAAATAGCTGAAGGGACAAATCATTTGATATTTTTATAGAGCAGGTTGTTACAGATGCAGCAATATGCACCCAATATGTCTATTATTTCTATTTTTGTTAAGTTTTACACAGTAAATGAATTTTGAACAGAATTAAATCTTGTTTTTGTGTTGCCATTTTCTAACTGCTCAATTTTTTTTATTTTTCTGGCGATTGTCTTAGGTAGGGTCTCATTTTTTGCGGAATGAGATGGCGGTTTGATTGGTACCATTTTGGGGTGCATAAGACTTTTTGATTGCTTGATGTTACACTTTTTGTGAGGCAAGGTGACAAAAAATGGCTTTTTTGGCATAGTTTTTTTTATTTATTTTACAGCATTCACCTAAAGGGGCAAATCATGTGATATTTTCATAGAGCAGGTTGTTATGGACGTAGCGATACCCAATATGTGCATCATTTTTTTTTGTTAAGTTTTACACATTAGATGCATTTTTTAACAGAATTAAATCTTGTTTTTGTGCTGCCATTGTCTGGGAGCCATATTTTTTTTTATTTTTTGGGCGATTGTCTTAGGTAGGGAATGAGATGACTGTTTGATTGGTAACATTTTGGGGTAAATATGCCTTTTTGATTGCCTGCTATTACACTTTTTGTGAGGGAAGATGACCAAAAAATGGCTATTTTGGCACTTTCTTTTTTTTGTTTGTTTTTTTTTGTTTACTGTGTTCACCTGGTGGGTTGGATCATGTGATACTTTTATAGAGCCAGTCTATATGGACGCGGTGATACCTAATATGTCTACTTTTTTTTTTTTTCCTTTTTTTTTACAATTTTAACTTTATTTGGGGAAAAGGGCGCTTTTTTTTTACTTGAAACTTTTATTATTTTTTTAAACTTTATTTTTTAAACTTTTTTTTACACTTATATTTTTTTGTCCCACTATGAGACTTTAACTTTTTGGGGTCGGATCCCCTTTACAATGCATTACAATACTTCTGTATTGTAATGCATTGGCTGTGAGTGTATTAAACACACAGTAATACACTTACAGCTTCCTGCCTGTGAGATCCAGGGGGCTGGATCTCACAGGCTCGCAGGGATAGCAGCCATGATGCCTAAGAAAGGCGTCGGGCTACCATCCAAGCCATCGGGTGCCCGTCACAGCAGCGCGGGAACCCGTTGGACTCCCGTGCACGCCGCACACATCGCATATGCCGTGGTCTGCGCTGACCGCGGCACATGGAGGGTTAATGTGCCGGCATCAGCACATACAGCAGGGGTCTGGCAAATGAGCACAGCCGGTCCCCTGCAGTTGATCGCGCGGGCACAGCTCCTGCACCTGCCTGATCAGCGCACCGTAGTACTACGGCGCTGGGCGGCAAGCCACTTCACGCAGCGCCGTATTATTGGACGTGAAGGGGTTAAGAGATTTATAACATGGCTGTCGGTACCTAGATTATGTTGTCAATAAACTTAACTGTGAAAAAAAAAAACCACAGATACAGCTGAGACCTAGAGAAAAATGTTAAAGGTGCTCCCGCACAGACACTGAAACATGATGCTGAGATGCTGCTGGTTCTGCAATTCAATAAACTACAGTTCACCCCTCAGATACTCTGAATGCCAAGGGTCACATATCATGTGTGTGTGTCAGATGATTCAGTTGTCCTAAGGAGTAATCTGGTGCATATCATTTTATACTGTAAATTACAGCACTAGTATAAAAAACAGTAATCTTTATTTATATAGCACAATATAGTCCACAGTATTTTACAATCAGATGGCTCATGTACAAACAGAATTACACATCACAAAGTTGCAAACTAATCAACTAATTAAACACCCTACTCACAAGAACTTATTTTCTGAAAATTGTGAATATATGTCTAATACAAAAGGTTGAAGTGCTTGTTTTGTGTAATGGGCCATCTTTTAGCAAATGGGGTAGTACACATAAAGATGCCCGAGCCAGTCACCCTCCAGCATTTAAGTATGCGAAGAGTATGGGGGTTATGTGTTGGCTGAAGAGATCAGATTCTGTGAAATAATGTGATAAAAGGTGTACAGAGAAGAGTTACGTTAAGGAATGTTATCGACCACCCTAAAAAGATGTGTCTTAGAGCACAATTGAAATTGTGGATATTGGGAATTAACCTGATTGTCTATAAATGAATAACTGTTGTATTTCCAATATAAATGGTATACCTTTATTTTACTTATAACCAGTCCCATATAAATGCTTGTGTCCTTCTGCCCTTTTTTTTCCTTCAGAACATTTTTTTTTATTAGTTGGTGCTCAGAGGCTTAACTGCATATTTTAAGCTACAATAAAGTTGCCAGCAGATGTAAGGAGGAATCCAGCATGCTTAAAAAAAAAAAATCTTTATTCCAGTATTTACATTTTAAAAATGCACCCCATTCACTATAATGGGGGCGGGCCGGAGTTCCTGCAGCAGCACGGCAAACATGCCGAGAGGCGGCCAGACTGAGGCTACTTTCACACTAGCGGCAGGGGTGTCCAGCAGGCTATTCCGGCGGGTGAACAGCATGTGTGTGGCCGGAACTACGCCATGTCGTATTTTTAGTACAGCCGCCTCTCGGCATGTTTGCCATGCTGCGGCCGGAGCTCCGGCCCGTCCCCATTATAGTGAATGGGGATGGAGCGTAGTTCTGGTCGCAAACGTGCACTAGCGGCAGCATGGATCTGGCAGGCTTTCACCCACTGGAACAGCCTGCCGGACATCCCTGCCGCTAGTGTGAAAGTAGCCTGTGCATTCTGGATCCCTCCTAAGAACTGCTGTTGATCTCCTTGGGCGTTGATCCGTGATGTGGTTTTCTGATTTCTCTACAAATTAGTGCTGGGTTATATGGCTCTGCTTTAAAATACAATGAGGTTGCACATGGTCCTGAAGGGAACCAGTCTCATTTTTTGAGACATTTTTGCAAAGAGGGAGAAAAAATATTTATCCATATTGTTTGTCAATTTTAAATTATAACATTGTCACTTTATTACTGAACTGAATGAACATAATAACAAAAATTGAGTTGATCATTAATCTTGTTTTTTGCATTTTGCTAACGCGCGATTTTTAAAAATGTATATTGCTTTATATTAGTAAAAATCAATGACAACATTCTGTTCACAAGTTTTGTCCACACCTTTGCGTTATACCCCATTATTATTAGATACAGTGCCTTGCGAAAGTATTCCGCCCCCCGGAACTTTTCAACCTTTTGCCACATTTCAGGCTTCAAACAAAAAGATATAACATTTAAAATTTTTGGTGAAGAATCAACAACAAGTGGATCACAATTGTGAAGTGGAACGAAATTTATTGGATCATTTAAACTTTTTTTGTAATAATAAAAATGAAAAGTGGGGCGTGCAAAATTATTCGACCCCCTTGCATTAATACTTTGTTGCGCCACCGTTTGCTGCGATTACCAGGGCTGTGGAGTCGGAGTCGGTCACCATTTTGGTGGAGTCGGAGTCGGTATAAAATGGACCGACTCCGACTCCTAAAATATATCATGAATTAGTACATTTAGTTCAGTGCAATAAGTGCTGAATATATTTTTATAAGAATTTGTGAAAATTATGAAATGTCCTATAAATGTCTGTTCTATTCCTGATCTAAGGATTTAGGCTTTTAGTTGAGATGACTGTGTATTGCCCTTTATGTCCAGTGCATGTTCTCTCTGTATGCTTTATGTTTCCTCTGAGCTCATGTTTGGTTAGCTGCTCTCATGGCTTCTATCTGCTGCTGATGTAAAACACCTAGAGCCTTATGTATGAAAACTGTCATATTGTGCTCTGGAGAAATGAAAGGGGAGCTCTGATTGGTTGCTATGGGCAACAAAAAAAGTCTTCGACCTAGACAGTTTTCATATATCAGGCCCAGAGGCGTAGCTACTGGGGGGGGGGGCAGGGTTAGGCGATGCTCCGGGCCCAATACCTCTGGGATGGCCTTAGTACAATCAGGCAGAATACATTCTGCTGATCTGAGGTCTGATGGGAGCACATTTTGCTGATCTGAGGTCTGATGGGGGCACATTCTGCTGATCTGAGGTCTGTTGGGGGCACAAAACGCTGATCTGAGGTCTGATGGGGGCACATTAAGCCTATCTGAGGTCTGATGGGGGCAAGGGACTGTTAGTTTAGTGATGTAAAACCTGGGGACAGGTTTCCTTTAACATAGGAGTCCCATTTTTTACTCCTATTAATCCTATATTTTACTGCATTATGTGGTAGAGTATTTAGAGTAGGGTATGTAGAAAGTCTATTGTACTGTACTTAACAGCATAGATGATCTAGCAGTTTATATAGTCATCTTGCTAATACAGTATTATAACCACAACTAGTAGTATGTGCCTGTGAAGTTGGAAACGTGGGTTTGGGAAGCCAATAAGAGGGAGGCCCACTCAAGTATGTTTCGCCCCCCCATGTGCTAAACCTCTAGCTATGCCTCTGATCAGGCCCTTAGTGAGCTGTACCCAGAGAAGCCTGATAGATTACAAACTGTTTTTATCATGACTTATCTGTACTATTGATTTTATGCAAATTTGTTTAAAGTTATCACTTAAACATGCTCCATGTATGAGGGAGTCAGAGTCGGGAGTCGGGAGTCGGAGTCAGGGGAAATTGAGGAGTCGGAGTCGGGGCTTTGGCTTACCGACTCCACAGCCCTGGCGATTACAGCTGCAAGTCTCTTGGGGTATGTCTCTATCAGTTTTGCACATCTAGAGACTGAAATTCTTGACCATTCTTCCTTGCAAAACAGCTCGAGATCTTTGAGGTTGGATGGCGAGCGTTTGTGAACAGCAGTTTTCAGCTCTTTCCACATATTCTCAATTGGATTCAGGTCTGGACTTTGACTTGGCCATTCTAAGACCTGGATACGTTTATTTTTTAACCATTCCATTGTCGATTTTGTTTTATGTTTGGGATCATTGTCTTGTTGGAAGATAAATCTCCGTCCTAGTCTCAGGTCTTTTGCAGACTCCAACAGGTTTTTATCCAGAATGGTCCTGTATTTGGCTCCATCCATCTTCCCATCAATTTTAACCATCTTCCCTGTGCCTGCTGATGAAAAGCAGGCCCAAACCATGATGCTGCCACCACCATGTTTGACAGTGGGGATGGTGTGTTCAGGTTGATGAGCTGTGTTGCTTTTACGCCAAACATACTGTATCGTTTTGCATTGTTTCCAAAAAGTTGGATTTTGCTTTCATCTGACCAAAGCACCTTCTTCCACATATTTGGTGTGTCTCCTAGGTGGCTTGTGGCAAACTGTAAACTAGACTTTTTATGGATATCTTTAAGAAATGGCTTTCTTCTTGCCACTCTTCCATAAAGGCCAGATTTGTGAAGTGTTGGACTGATTGTTGTCCTATGGACAGACTCTCCCACCTCAGTTGTAGATCTCTGCAGTTCATCCAAAGTGATCATGGGCCTCTTGGCTGCATCTCTGATCAGTCTTCTCCTTGGTTTGAGATGAAAGTTACGAGGGACGGCCGGGTCTTGGTAGATTTGCAGTGGTCTGAAAGTCCTTCCATTTCAATATGATCGCTTGCACAGTGCTTCTTGGGATGTTTAAAGCTTGGGAAATCTTTTGGTATACAAATCCGGCTTTAAACTTCTCCACAACAGTATCACAGACCTGCCTGGTGTGTTCCTTGGTCTTCATGATGCTCTCTGTGCTTTAAACAGAACCCTGAGACTATCACAGAGCAGGTGCATTTAAACGGAGACTTGATTACACACAGGTGGATTCTATTTATCTTTATCAGTCATTTAGGACAATATTGGATCATTCAGAGATCCTCAATGAACTTCTGGAGTGAGTTTTCTGAACTGAAAGTAAATGGGCCGAATAATTTTGCACGCCCAACATTTCAGTTTTATTATTACAAAAAATGTTTAAAGGGAACCTGTCACCTCCAACACACACATAAAACTGCCAGCATTACCTTAAAGTAGGCCCCATTGTGTTCCTAATCATGCCTTTCATGCAGTAATTTGATCCCCCAAACTTTGGGGGATCAAATTACTGCATGAAAGGCATGATTAGGAACACACTGGGGCCTAATTTAAGGTAGTGCTGGCAGTTTTATGTGTGTGTTGGAGGCGACAGGTTCCCTTTAAATGATCCAATAAATTTCGTTCCCAAATTGTGACCGACTTGTTGTTGATTCTTCACCAAAAATTTAAAATGTTATATCTTTTTGTTTGAAGCTGGAAATGTGGCAAAAGGTTGAAAAGTTCCAGGGGGCCGAATACTTTCGCAAGGCACTGTATAGGATGTTATACACCTGCTGATTTTTCAGCAGATAATCACTAACGAACATTTGTAGTAACGCTCATTAGCGATCATCTAGCAGTCTAATACTGCTGCCAAATGCCCGTTCATCAGGGATTCCAAATCTTTCAACAGGTTAAAAAAATCATTTGCAGGTGGCAGATCGCAGTGTCTAATTACGATCTGCTGCCGGCAAACAATGATTCGGTTTAGAGCATAGTGATGTGGAATAATGATCGTTTCTCCCTATACTGAGAAGGAGTTTGTTACATGTAATTGTATTAAGTAATTATTGATGATGAATTAGTCTACATAGTAACATAATAACATAGTTTATAAGGCCAAAAAAAAGACATCTGTCCATCCAGTTCAGCCTGTTATCCTACAAGTTGATCCAGAGGAAGGCAAAAACCCCTGTGAGGTAGAAGCCAATTTTCCCCACTTAAGGGGGAAAAAAATCCTTCCCGACTCTAATCAGGCAATCAGAACAACTCCCTGGATCAACGACCCCTCTCTAGTAACTATAACATCTAATATTATTATACTCCTGAAATACATCCAGGCCCCTCTTGAACTCTTTTAGTGAACTTACCATCACCACCTCCTCAGGCAGAGACTTCCATAGTCTCACTGCTCTTACTGTAAAGAATCCTCTTCTATGTTTGTGTACAAACCTTCTTTCCTCCAGACGCAGAGGATGTCCCCTCGTCACAGTCCTGGGGATAAATAGATGATGGGAGAGATCTCTGTACTGACCCCTGATATATTTATACATAGTTATTAGATCTCCCCTCAGTCATCCTTTTTCTAAAGTGAATAAGCCTAATTTTCGATAATCTTTCTGGGTACTGTAGTCCACCCATTCAAGTTATTACTTTAGTTGCCCTCCTCTGAACCCTCTCCAGCTCTGCTATGTCTGCCTTGTTCACAGGAGCCCAGAACTGTACACAGTACTCCATGTGTGGTCTGACTAGTGATTTGTAAAGTGGCAGGACTATGTTCTCATCACGGGCATCTATGCCCCTTTTGATGCAACCCATTATCTTATTGGCCTTGGCAGCAGCTGCCTGACACTGGTTTCTGCAGCTTAGTTTGCTGTTCACTAAAACTCCTAAGTCCTTTTTCATGTCAGTGTTACTTAGTGTTTTACCATTTAGTGTATACTGGTGACTTGCATTATTCCTTCCTATGTGCATAACCTTATATTTGTCACTGTTAAACCTCATCTGCCACTTCTCTGCCCAAGCCTCCAATCTATCCAGATCCATCTGTAGCAGTATACTGTCCTCTTCTGTGTTAATTACTTTACATAGTTTAGTGTCATCTGCAAAAATTGATATTTTAACATGTTATATTTATAGTAACTGGAATAACCCTTTAAATAGTCTTCGTAATGTTAGCAAAACTGGTATGTTATCAAGTTTTATCATGATGGATGATTCAAAGAATTCTTTTTACAGGGTGTAAGAGTATTAGAGATGAGCGAGCATACTCGTCCGAGCTTGGTGCTCATTCGAGTATTAGGGTAGTCGTAAGTGCTCGCTGCTCGGACAAGTATCTCGCCATGCTCGAGGAAATGGCAACTTCTGCATCGTGCTTTTTGGCGCCTATAAACACAGCCAATCACAAGCCAGGAGACTCTACGGTACACCCAGCATCACGTGGGGCCCTTACATGTCGATAGCAGGGGTTGGCTGGCCTGATCAGGTGACCCTGGAATATACTAGTGACTGGCCGCGGTGCTCGGCTCAGATGCCGTCTGGATGTCGTTAGGGATAGAGCTGCTGCCTTTCAGGGAGAGTGTTAGGCCTGCATTTAGTTCTCTGTTATGCAGGAATCACCCACAAAGAACCCAACAGCCCTTCTAAGGGCTAGAAGACATTTTTTTTTTGTCTCTTGGCTTGGCTGGCTGGCACTAGTAGTGCAGCTATCGCCATATATAACCCCCTTTTTTTATGTTATATCTCAGTGATACAAATCCATTGCACACAGCAGTGTGGAACCATTCTGTGTGTCACAGTTCAGTACACTCACTATTTTCTGTCCAGGTGACACTTTCTGTACGTCACAGAATAGAACCAAGTCATTTGCTACCTGTCACGTATACAGCTTGATCCTAAAAATCTCTGTGCGACATTTGTCTGGGTCGCAGTCTAAATAGCCACCGTCAGTAGGGTGTCAGTCAGCTCTACGATAGTATCTGCACGTCACGCTCCAAAAAAAACAAAACTAAAAAAAAAATATGAAAAATATATATATAAAAATAATTAGTTGTATTTGTTGTTTTAGCTGAGTAATACAAATCCATTTCACACAGCTGCGTGTAACCTTTCTGTGTGTCACAGTTCAGCACAGCCACTCCAATCCGTATATTCTGTCCAGGTGACTACTTTCTGTATGTCACAGAATAGAACCAAGTCATTTGCTACCTGTCGCGTATACAGCTTGATCCTAAAAATCTCTGTGCGACATTTGTCTGGGTCGCAGTCTAAATAGCCACCGTCAGTAGGGTGTCAGTCAGTTCTAAGATAGTTTCTGCACGTCACGTTCCAAAAAAAACAAAAATCCAAAACAAAATATACAAAAAAATTAGTTTTTTTGTTGTTTTAGCTCAGTGATACAAATCCATTTCACACAGCTGCGTGTAACCTTTCTGTGTGTCACAGTTCAGCACACTCACTCCAATCCATATATTCTGTCCAGGTGACACTTTCTGTACGTCACAGAATACAACCAAGTCATTTGCTACCTGTCACGTATATAGATTGATCCTAAAAATCTCTGTGCGACATTTGTCTGGGTCACAGTCTAAATAGCCACCGTCAGTAGGGTGTCAGTCAGTTCTACGATAGTTTCTGCACGTCACTTTCCAAAAAAAAACAAAAATCCAAAACAAAATATACAAAAAAATTAGTTTTTTTGTTGTTTTAGCTCAGTGATACAAATCCATTTCACACAGCTGCGTGTAACCTTTCTGTGTGTCACAGTTCAGCACACTCACTCCAATCCGTATATTCTGTCCAGGTGACACTTTCTGTACGTCACAGAATACAACCAAGTCATTTGCTACCTGTCACATATATAGATTGATCCTAAAAATCTCTGTGCGACATTTGTCTGGGTCGCAGTCTAAATAGCCACCGTCAGTAGGGTGTCAGTCAGCTCTACGATAGTTTCTGCACGTCACGTTCCAAAAAAAACAAAAATCCAAAACAAAATATACAAAAAAATTATTTTTTTTGTTGTTTTAGCTCAGTGATACAAATCCATTTCACACAGCTGCGTGTAACCTTTCTGTGTGTCACAGTTAAGCACACTCACTCCAATCCGTATATTCTGTCCAGGTGACACTTTCTGTACGTCACAGAATACAACCAAGTTATTTGCTACCTGTCACGTATATAGATTGATCCTAAAAATCTCTGTGCGACATTTGTCTGGGTCGCAGTCTAAATAGCCACCGTCAGTAGGGTGTCAGTCAGTTCTACGATAGTTTCTGCACGTCACGTTCCAAAAAAAAACAAAAATCCAAAACAAAATATACAAAAAAATTAGTTTTTTTGTTGTTTTAGCTCAGTGATACAAATCCATTTCACACAGCTGTGTGTAACCTTTCTGTGTGTCACAGTTCAGCACA
>ONZH01000695.1:0-50662 GCA_900303285.1 Rhinella marina | reverse complement strand
GTGACAGCCCGCGGTGCTCGCGTTCAGATGCTGTCTGGATGTCGTTAGGGATAGAGCTGCTGCATTTCAGGGAGAGTGTTAGGGCCTGCATTTAGTTCTTTGTTAGGCAGGAGTGATCTCAAAAGAACCCAACAGCCCTTCTAAGGGCTACAGGACATTTTTTTTTTGTCTCCTGGCTTGGCTGGCTGGCTGGCACTAGTAGTGAAGCTATCGCCAAATATAACCCTTTTTTTTTAATTTATTGTTATATCTCAGTGATACAAATCCATTTCATACAGCAGTGTGGAACCATTCTGTGTGTCACAGTTCAGCTGTCCACTCACCACAAACCACAATCCGTATTTTCTGTCCAGGTGACCCATACTGTACATCACGTAATCAAATACGGTCTTTTGCTTTCACTGATACAGCTACATTAGAAAAATCTCTGTGCGACATTTGTCTAGGTTGCAGTCAAAATAGCCACCGTCAGCAGGGGCTGAGTTTGCTCTCTGATAGTTTCTGCACGTCACGTTAAAAAAAAAAAAAATATATATATATATATATAAAAAATAGTTTTTTTGTTGTTTTATCTCAGTGATACAAATCCATTTCACACAGCTGTGTGTAACCATTCTGTGTGTCACAGTTCAGCTGTTCAGTCACCACAATCCGTATTTTCTGTCCAGGTGACCCATTCTGTACGTCACGTCAGTGAAAAAGGTCTTTTGCGCTCACTTATACAGCTACATTAGAAAAATTTCTGTGCGACATTTGTCTGGGCTGCAGTCAAAATAGCCACCGTCAGCAGGGGCTGAGTTTGCTCTCTGATAGTTTCTGCACGTCACGTTCAAAAAAAAAAATATATGAAAAAAAAAATATATATATTTTTTTTTGTTGTTTTTTTTTTTTAATGATACAAATCCATTTCACACAGCTGTGTGGAACCATTCTGTGTGTCACAGTTCAGCTGTTCAGTCACCACAATCCGTATTTTCTGTCCAGGTGACCCATTCTGTACGTCATGTCAGTGAAAAAGGTCTTTTGCTCCACCTATATATTTTCTTGTTTAGATTGAGCAAGTTTGTGGGTTTCAGTACAGCAGGCCCATTTATTTTATTTTTTTTTATATAACACACTTATATACAGAAAATGTTGAACCCCAGGGCTAAGGGACGAGGGCGAGGGCATTCAATTACTGCAGGGGGCAGAGGCCGTGGTCCTGGGCAGGGTGAGACAGTACCTGCTGATGAGGGAGCAGGGGAACGCCGCAGAGCTACACTCCCTAGCTTCATGTCTCAACTTACAGGGACACGTGGTAGAGGACTGTTGAAACCACAACAGTGCGAACAGGTGATGTCGTGGATTGCGGACAATGCTTCAAGTAATTTGTCCACCAGTCAGTCTTCCACGCAGTCCACCCACGTTACCCAAGGGAGCACTCCTCTGGCTCCTCCACCTCAACCTCCTTCCCCCCAGTCTGCCCCCTCCCAGTAAAATTTGGAATGCGATCCGACATACTCTGAGGAACTGTTTTCTGGACCCTTCCCAGAGTCACAAACCACTTCTCAGGTTGCTGCTCACCTCATTCCCGATGCCCAAGTTTTCCAACTGTCGCAGTCTGTGGGTGATGATGATGATGATGATGACAATGTTGACTTAGTGGAAGAAGTTTGTAAAGAGGTGTCGGACGATGAGGAGATACGGTTGTCAGACAGTGGTGAAGTTGTTGTCAGGGCAGGAAGTCCGAGGGGGGAGCAGACTGAGGAATCGGAGGATGACGAGGTGACTGACCCAAGCTGGGTTGATAAGCCGAGTGAAGACTGCTTCTGAGGCGGAGGCGAGTGCTGCACCAGAACAGGTTGTAAGAGGCAGTGGTGTGGCAAGAGGGAGAAGCAGGGCCAGAGCTGGTGCATCAGCAGCAACTGTTTCACGTAGTGAAGCTCCCGTGGCAAGGCCTAGATGTTCGCAAGTCTGGAGGTTCTTTAAAGAAAATGAGGATGACCGACGGACTGTGGTGTGCAACCTGTGCCACACCAGGATCAGCAGGGGCGCCACCACTACTAGCCGAACCACCACCAGCATGTACAGGCATATGAGTGCTAAACACCCCTCTCAATGGAACCAAGGCCGTTCACCACCTCCTGCGGGTCACACCACTGCTCCTTCCCCTGTGTCACTCGCTGCCTCTGCTAGTCAACCCCCTGCCCAGGACCCCGGCACGAGCGCCTCCCGCCGGAAAACCACACCTTCGCCTCCACGATCCTCCAAAGCGTCCACCATTGTGTCCCAGCGCAGCGTTCAGCTGTCTTTACAGCAGACGCTGGAGCGCAAGAGGAAATACAGTTCCACCCACCCACATGCCCAAGCCCTCAACGTCCACATCTCCAAATTGCTGAGCCAGGAGATGCCCTATAGGCTGGTAGAGACCGAGGCCTTTCGCAATTTCATGGCGGTTGCTGCCCCTCGGTATTCGGTCCCCAGCCGCCACTATTTTTCCCGATGTGCCGTCCCAGCCCTACACCAGCACGTGTCACAGAACATCATCCGTGCCCTGACCAACGTTGTTTCTGAGAAGGTCCACCTAACCATGGACACGTGGACAAGTGCTGCCGGGCAGGGACACTATATCTCACTGACGGCACATTGGGTTAACTTGGTGGAGGCTGGGATCGAGACTGACCCTGGGGCCGCTCATGTACTGCCCACACCGAGGATTGCGGGGTCTACCTCGGTCACGGTCTCTCAGACGTACTATGCCTCCTCCTCCGACCCCTCCTCCACCGAATTACCATCTGTGGGCACGGCGCCTTCAGTCGGTAGCTCTAGGCGCAGCAGCAGTGCCGTGGGTAAGCGCCAGCAGGCGGTGCTCAAACTGCTGAGCTTAGGTGACAAAAGGCACACCGCCCAAGAGCTGTTACAGGGCATCACGGCGCAGACCGATGTGTGGCTGGCACCGCTGAACCTCAAGCCAGGCATGGTTGTGTGTGACAATGGGCATAACCTGGTGGCGGCTCTGCAACTCGGCAGACTGACACATGTGCCATGCCTGGCCCACGTATTCAATCAATCTAATAGTTCAGTGGTTCCTCATGACATACCCAAATCTGTCTGATTTGCTCACCAAGGTGTTCCGCGTCTGTGCGCATTTCCGCAAGTAGACCACAGATGCTGCCACTCTCAGGGCAGCGCAGCGCCGCCTACAACTGCCCGCTCACCGACTGTTGTGCAACGTGCCCACGAGATGGAATTCGACATTAAACATGTTATCCAGAGTTTACCAGCAGCGCAGAGCGATTGTAGACTGCCAGATGTCAACTTCCACCAGAACTGGTAGTCAGGTCAGTCAGATTCCTCAAGTCTACAATGAGGAGTGGACGTGGATGTCTGATATCTGCCAGTTGTTGAGCAACTTTGAGGAGTCAACACAGATGGTCAGCGGCGATGCCGCCATTATCAGCCTCACCGTCCCGCTGCTTTGCCTGTTGAAAAACTCACTGCTCAGCATGAAGTCGGATGCTTTGCGCTTGTCACAAGAGACGGTGGAGGAAGATACGTCGCTTGATAGCCAGAGCACCCTCCGGTCTGTTTCTCAGGGCGTATTGGAGGAGGGGGATGAGGATGAGGAGGAAGAGGAGAAGAATGTCTTCGATACAGAAGAGGGTACCAGTGCTCAGTCCTTCTTAACTCTTGAGCGTGTATGGGCTGAAGAGGAGGAGGAGGAAATGGAGAGTCAGGCAAGTGAGGAGAGGGAATTCTTGCGTGTTGGGACTCTGGCGCACATGGCAGACTTCATGTTAGGCTGCCTATCCCGTGACCCTCGTGTTAGAAGCATTTTTTCAAACACCGATTACTGGGTGTTCACTCTCTTGGACCCACGGTACAAGCAGAACCTTTCCACTCTCATCCCTGCAGAGGAAAGGAGTATGAGAGTGAATAAATATCAACAGGCCCTGGTGCACAAGCTGAAACAATCCTTCCCATCTGACGCCGCTAGCGGCAGAGGGCATGGTTCTGTGGGCCAAGTAGTGGGGGAGAGGAGGCGAGCAGGCAGCTTGTCCAGCACTGGCAGGGGAATGCTCTCCAAGGCCTTTGCCAGTTTTATGTCACCCCAGCAAGACACTGTAACCTGTCCCCAGTCTAGGCAGATTAGGGGGGAGCTGTAAAGAAAGATGGTGAGGGAGTACCTAGCTTGACCATACCAACGTCCGGACCGATCACTCTGCTCCATACAACTACTGGGTTTCAAAGCTGGACACGTGGCCTGAACTGGCGCTGTACGCCTTGGAGGTGCTGGCCTGCCCTGCCACTAGTGTGCTGTAAGAGCGGGTATTCAGTGCAGCTGGAGGCGTCATCACCGATAAGCGTACACGCCTGTCAACTGACAGCGCTGACAGGCTGATGCTTATTAAAATGAACAAAGCCTGGATTTCACCGGAATTCAAATCTCCTACGGGGGAAAGCAGCTAAAGATTTATATTACTTATGCATCCGATTCCTCTTCTCTACTCCTCCTACTCCTCCTCCTTGTTGTCTTTGCCTAATGCTGACCAAAAAAACGCCATTTTTTAGAGGTCCAAGTGGCACTCTTTTACCACAATTTTTCAGGAGGGACCCCTACAGGCCCTCTCTTCAAACAATTTTTCTGGAGGTCCACCTACAGGCCCTCTCTCCAAACAATTTTTCCGGAGGTCCACCTATAGGCCCTCTCTCCAAACAATTTTACCGGAGGGCCACCTACAGGCCCTCTCTCCAAACAATTTTTCCGGAGGGCCACCTACAGGCCCTCTCTCCAAACAATTTTTCCGGAGGTCCACCTACAGGCCCTCTCTCCAAACAATTTTTCCGCTCTGTCAACTACAGACAGTGTAAAACAATGTTTCAGGAGCGTCAAACAGACAGTCCAAAACAATTTTTCAGGATGCACAAGTACCGACATTTAAAAAAAATTTCTTTTCGCTGAGGGTAGACTTTATGTACTCCGAAAATAAAAAAAATTTTGGAGGCTCAACAAAAGCCATTTCACTGCATTCTCAGTCGGACAAAGTCATTGGTGGTGTAACCGCCATGCTGTGTCAGGCAAAATTTTTGGGTGCTTCACCAGCTACCGCATACTAACTCAGTCACTCTGTTGTCACCGCCGCCATACAGGGCCACAAAAAATGTTTATGTGGTTCGCCTGCTCCCGCAGTGTCACTCGCTCACTCTGTTGTCACCACCATAGTGGTTTGCACTATAGCAGCCCAAGTCTGCCCATTCCCCTTTTTATCTCCAAGTGATCTATACTGCATGTCACGTAATAAAATAGGTTCTTTTGCTCTCAGTGATACAAATCCATTTCTTAAAATCCTTTCTTTCTCTTTAACTGATCTATACTGAACGTCACTTTTAAAAATACATCTTTTTCCTCTCTCTCCAAACTATTTTTCCGTATAGGTGCCATATACGGTATTAAACTGAGAAGAATTCATTGAACACATGCCACACTTGATCAATCTCATAGTTGACAACTGTACCGGTTGATGCTAAATTTTTAAGTTGGGGTCCTGCGTCGTCATTCGAACTCCATCCGGCTGTTGTCACCACCACACACGCTAGCCAAGGGGGCACTCCTCTGGCTCTTCCAGCTCAATCTCCTTCCCCCCAGCCTGCCCCCCACCTACAGGCCCTCTCTCCAAACAATTTACCCGGGTAGGGGACATATTAGATATTGTACAGATTTTTTTTTGGTTCTTCTTTTAATTGCCTTCTGCGATAGTGCGATAGACTGGAATCGAACCCGGGTCAACTGCTTGGGAAGCAGCTATGCTCACCACTTTACCACCAACAGCCACAGCAACTGATAAGAACAGATACTAAACTTGATGTCAGCCAACATTTTGACAATCGATAACCCGAAACGGGTCCGCCGTCGAGCCCGGCGTTCGGCCACCCTGAGCATTTCACATACTCTGACCGAGTCTGACCCTGGGGCCGCTCATGTACTGCCCACTTGGAGGATTGCGGGGCCTACCTCGTTCACGGTTTGTCAGAATTACTATGCCACTTTCTCCAACCCCTCCTCCTCCACCTTCGAATTACCATCCGTGCTTCACCTCCTGCTACCTCAGTCTAACTCGGTCACTCTGTTGTGACCGCCATGCTGCGTCAGGCTAAATTTTTGGGTGGCTCACCTGCTACCTCATCTAACTTGGTCACTTGTTGGTGTCACCGCCATGCTGTGTCAGGCTTATGCCTGCATCGTGTGGCTGGGGATAGGAGAGCAGTGCCAGCATGGGTGATGGACCTTCGTTGCACCTAGTTGGGTGCTTCCCTATATATTCCCACCATGCCAGCCATGGGTTGTACATTAACTAATAACAGGGAAAACAAAAAAAATATTTTACAGGAGTGTCAACCGCAGACACTCCAAAACAATTTTACATGAGGGAGTGTCTCCCCATCTGCCATTGTGTTCGGTCAGGCTGTCAGTAGGTACACCACCTCTGTCGTCCGCAGAAGCGGCCACTATGAGGAAGGCCATGGCAAGAACATCCCCTTTTCAATTGAGAGCAAGTGTAGAATTGTAGGAGGATGACACTTTTCTTCCGCAGTGGATTCACCTTACCCTTTATCATTGCCAGACAACAGTTGGTGAAAAAGTAATTGGCAATGATGAAGAAAATGTAACGGTGCAGTGGACCGTCTGTGATGAAAAACCTATATATTCCCACCATGCCAGCCATGGGTTGTACATTAACTAATAACAGGGAAAACAAAAAAAAATATTTTACAGAAGGGTCAGCTACAGACACTCCTAAACAATTTTTTAGGAGGGTCAACTTCCGACACTCCAAAACAAATTTTTGGTAGGCTCGCCTACAGACATTTGACTGCTACCTCAATCTAACTTGGTCACTACGCTGTCACCATGATGTGTCAGACTTATGCCTGCGTCGTGGGGCGGGGGATAGCACAGCAGTGCCAACATGAGCAGTGGTGTCACCTGCAGGCGTTGATGGACCTTCGTTGCACCTAGTTGGGTGCTTCCCTAACATGTGATGGGCATGTGCCTCACCTTTCTTTGTCTGGGTGAGCACAATTGCCATGAGGGTAACCACCAGGCTGTTGCAGGAGAATTTGGGGTAATGGTGGGATTAGGCAGCCTCAGAGGCATGCTGCCCCTGCTTTTCCCTGTCCATTTCCGTGGTGTTTCCATCATTATCTGATGTTTCCAGGTTTTCACCCAGCCTTCCCTAGGCAGAGCCTTGGTCCCCTGCAAAAATGCTCGAGTCTCCCATTGACTTCAATGGTGTTCGTTACTTGAAACGAGCACCCGAGCATCGTTAAAAGTTCGACTCGAATAACGAGCACCCGAGCATTTTAGTGCTCGCTCATCTCTAATTATAACAGAAGTATGAACACACAGCTCTTAGCCTAAAAGAGAATTACCATCTGAACATTTATGGCATATCCCCATTATATGCTATAAACATACAATAGGAGGAGGTCTCACTTTTGGGAACCACATCTATCTTAAAGAATGTGATCCCTGACCCCATCTCACCGGCTGATGTGAGGGGAGTGGTGGCCACACATGAACGGCTCTCTCCGTTTACAGCTATAGGAAGCTGAGCTTGATTAATCCCAGACATGGAACTCACATCTATCACACATTTATGGCATATCCTATTGATATATCAAAAATATCCAGTTGGGAATAGCCCTTTAAGTAGTGAAAGAAGGAACCAAAAATTAAGGCTTCATTCACATGTCCGTATGTGTTTTGTGGTCCGCAAATTGCGGATCCGCAAGAAAAAACGGATGACGTTCCGTATGGCATCCGTGTTTACGTTTTTTTTTGCGGATCCATTGTAACAATGCTTATCCTTCTCAGCAAAACGGACAAGAATAGGACATGTTCTATTTTTTTTTGCGGAACGGAAATATGGACATACGGAAACAGAATGCACATGGAGTACTTTCCGTTTTTTTGCAGACCCATTGAAATGAATGGTTTTACATATGGTCCACAAAAAAAACAGACACGGAAACAAAATACGGTCTTGTGAATGAAGCCTAAGGATGTAGATAACATTCTGTAGGTTGAAGGGGATTTCCAGGCTCCTGATATTGTTGACCTACTCTATGGATATGCCAATATCAGATAGGTCAGGTCCAATATCCCACACCTCAGTAAAATTACTGCATTCTAAGGGCCAATGCACACGACAGTATGCCCACAATAGTCCCATGGGCGGCCCGATGTGCACAGCATCAATCTAATCCAGGGGCGTTGCTAGGGTCTTAAAAGATCAGGGGCCCAAGCCCCAATGCATATGGCCCAATTTTCTAAGTCAACCGCCCACCCGCACTTTCCACCGCAGCACATACCTCTCACATCCAGGGCCTCCCAGGTAACGTCTCCACTGATGTAGATCTTCTCTGTCATCTTCTCCATTCTGTCCAGACAACTTCTCTCAGGCTCATCTCTGCAGAGTGTGACACACAGACATTTTAATTCCTCACTTTTCTATCATCATCCCCCAACCTGAAGTCCCCACAGTGTTATCCTGCTGCTCACTGTGCCCCCCCAATAGTAATAGTGCTCCTCATAGTACCACCAATAGTAATTCCTTTTCAGAATGCCCCCATTAGTAATAATGCCTCCAACAGTGCCCCCAACAGTGATACTGCTCCCGAAGAGTGCCTCCATTAGTTGAAGACTATAAGTAATGCCCTCACAAAGCCCACAGTAGAAATATTCCTCCCTTTAGTGCTATCAGAAATGATGATTCCTCAGCCCCTCCACCATATAGTCCTATGTAAATAAAATTGGTTTCTCTCCCTAAATAACATCATTCCCTCCCTTTAGCCCCTCCAATATACAGTCCCATGTAAATAGCATCACTCCCCTCCCTTCAGCCCCTCCAATATACAGTACCATGTAAAAAACATCACCCCCCTCCCTTCAGCCCTCCAAAACACAGTCCCATGTAAGTAACATCATCCCCACCCACAGCTGCCTTCAACATACAGTCCCATGTAAATAACATCACCCTCTCCAACATTCAGTCCCATGTAAATAATATCACTACCTCCTACAAGTACCTCCAACACACCCAGTCCCATGTAAATGACATCACCATCTGAACATTCAGTCCCATGTAAATAACATCCCTGTCTGTAGTGACTTATGTCCAGCCGCTGGGTGTCAAAGGACCTGAGAGCAGATCGTACTGGCGGCCTACTGATAGGAGAAGGGCTGTCAGCATGATAATGACATCACAGCAAGGCCGCTGGCGACATTTACATCCTATGTGACTGATATCAGCCGCTCCTCTTATAACGCTCCAGTACTGATATAATCTCCAGAGACATTTACATCATATATGATTGATATCAGCCGCTCCTCTTATAAGGCTATTTTCACACTAGCGGCAGGGGTGAACGATGCTCCATTCCCATTCATTGTAATGGGGGCGGGCCGGAGTTCCGGCCTCAGCACAGCAAACATGCAGAGAGGTGGCCGGACTAAAATTATGACATGTTTGCTGTGCTGCAGCCGGAACTCCGGCCCACCCCCATTACAGTGAATGGGGACGGAGCATAGTTCTGGCTGCAGACATGCGCTAGCACCAGCGCTCCAGCATTGATATAACCTCCAGAGACATTACATTATATGTGGGGGATGAGGGGTTGGGAAAATTTGAAATGAAACTGATGAGATGGAGGGCTGAGGGGTCACTTGGAGATATACTTCTTAGCTCTATATAAAGTATAGGTGAGACAGTCAGTGGGCAGAGGTCTGTGACTGTGAGGGGCAGGAACAACAGGGGGGATACAAGATGTGCAGGGGCAGCAGCTTCAGGACTCTCCTAGCTTCCCTCCTACAGTAACTTACCCCATTGCTGCTGTGTGGAGTAGGAGGATCAGTGAGGGTAAAACTTTAAGCACAGTAACACAGGAGGTCAGAAGGAGCAGCTTCTCCATTATCTTCTTGTGCTGCTGCCTCGGCTTGTCTAGCTCCGCCCCCTCCTCACACAGAATGGAATATCACACTGCAGAGATGAGGGGGGAGGGGCTGTCTGCTCATGTGGGGTCCGTGAAGTTTACTTTGGAGAAAGGAACAAGCAGTGCAAGGTACTGTGCTGTCCAGCTGTTCCAAGTAAAATGATGTGTGCCAGTGCTGCAGTCCAGCACCTGATAACAGCCCTGGTGGTAGCTGTGAGCTGGCCCCCTAAACAGTAAAGGGTTCTCAGGCAGTACATTCGGGGCCTGGGGCAAAACATCCGGGGCCAGGCAAGACAGGTAGATTTGAAATCTACTTTAGGACAGTTCCATAAGACCAGTATAATATTAATTATTATAATATTTATTAAACATTTTTTCCCTTATTTTAGTCCTTTTAAGGAATACAAACATAAGACACTTGATTGTTTGCACAATATAAAGCAGTACTTTAGTGTTGCTGTGTATTTCTCTTTTACTTTTTTCCATTTTCATACCACCTGCAACAACTGTAGAGAAAAGACATGAGGAGGAATGTACAGTGGGGAAAATAATTATTTAAAAATAATACAATGTGATTTTCTGGATTTTTTTATTTTTTTTAGATTCTGTCTCTCACAGTTGAAGTTTACCCAGGGCTGATTCCAGCTCTTCTGCTGCTTGAGGCAAAAATTTGAATGGCGCCCCCCTCGCATTAAAAATACTATGAAAGGCAAGTAGCCACCGAACTCCAAAACTGTCCTGCCAGATCTGGGGCGGTACAAGTACAGATAATGTTATCACCTGCAGTCCAATGTAACACCACAGGTAACACAGTGATAACGCTCTGAGTACAGATAATGTATATGTAGATGCTACCTGCAGTCCTATGTAACAGCACAGATAGCACAGTGATGGTTATCTGAGTACAAAAAATACAGTAGTGTTACCTGCAGTCCTATGTACAACCACAGATAACACTAGTGCTGATAATGTGGTAGTGTTACCTGCAGTCCTATGTAAAACCACAGATAACACTAGTGTAGATCATGTGGTAGTGGTACCTGCCTCCTTAGTGTGCCTCCCTGTGCTTCTCCCACGGACTCCATGCTGGCAGCCCTGCCTCCTCTTCCTTCTTCTTCTTCTTGCCCCACACAGAACCTCCTAATGTAGCTGCATCAAGGCACAGGAACACTGTGGGCATAGTAATGGTGACACAAACACAGGGACAGACACAGGGACACACACACAGGGGCAGACTCATTTGTGCCCCTTTCACAGTGGAAATACCCTCTTTGTGCCCCCCTCACATTAGTAATGCACTCTGGGCCCCCTTCACAGTAGTAGTAATGCCCATTGTGCCCCCTTCATAGTAGTAATGACCACTGTGCCCCTTCACAGTAGTAATGCCAATTGTGCCCCCTTCACAGTAGTAAAGCCCTCTGTGTCCCCTTTATAGTAATAATGCCCTCTGTGCCCCTTTATAGTAGTAATGCCCTCTGTGCCCCTTTATAGTAGTAATGCCCTCTGTGACCCCTTTATAGTAGTAATGCCCTCTATGCGCTTTTATAGTAGTAATATCCTCTGCCCCTTTTACAGTAGTAATGCCCTCTGTGGTCCCTTTATAATAGTAATGCCCTCTGTGACCCCTTTATAGTAGTAATGCCCTCTATGCGCTTTTATAGTAGTAATACCCTCTGTGCCCCTTTATAGTAGCAATGCCCTCTGTGACCCCTTTATAGTAGCAATGCCCTCTGTGCCCCCTTTATAGTAGCAATGTCCTCTGTGCCCCCTTTATAATAGTAATCCCCTTTGTTGTCTCTTTATAGTTGTTATGCCCTCTGTGGCCCTTTGTAGTAGTAATGCCCTCTGTGACCCCTTTATAGTAGTAATGACCTCTGTGCGCTTTTATAGTAGTAATGCCCTTTATGCGCTTTTATAGTAGTAATACCGTCTGTGCCCCTTTTATAGTAGTAATGCCCTCTGTGACCCCTTTATAATAGTAATGCCCTGTGCCCCCTTTATAGTAGTAATACCCTCTGTGGTTCCTTTATAATAGTAATGCCCTCTGTGCCCCTTTATAGTAGTAATGCCCTCTGTGACCCCTTTATAGTAGCAATGCCCTCTGTGCCCCCTTTATAGTAGCAATGCCCTCTGTGACCTCTTTATAGTAGCAATGTCCTCTGTGTCCCCTTTATAATAGTAATCCCCTTTGTTGTCTCTTTATAGTTGATATGCCCTCTGTGCCCCTTTGTAGTAGTAATGCCCTCTGTGACCCCTTTATAGTAGTAATGCCCTCTGTGCGCTTTTATAGTAGTAATGCCCTCTGTGTCCCCTTTATAGTAGTAATGCCATCTGTGACCCCTTTATAGTAGCAATGCCCTCTGTGCCCCCTTTATAGTAGCAATGTCCTCTGTGGCACCTACTCACCTTGTCCCGTTCCTGCAGTCCTCTCTTCTCTGGAGACACAGATCGCTCTGCAGGCTGTGTGGGCGGAGCGTATGCAAATTCCCAGGCTATAGGCTCCATCCACTCAGACAGCGATATCGTGCCTGCAGGCTGAATGGTGGAGCAGGGAGAAGTCTCTCTGCTTCACCATTTAGAGCACTGCGGTCTGAAGGAGGGGAGGAGCGCAGGGAGCTGAGCGGTGAGTGAGCTCCCTGTGCTCAGGGGGGACGCGTTGCTGCTTAAAGAAAACACCAAGCGGCATCCACCAGAAGTGTTTAACTGCTGTGTGGATGCCGCCCCTCAGAAATACAGAAAACTGCCGCCTGAGGCGAGATCCTCATCTCGCCTCATGGCAGAAGCGGCCCTGAGTGTACCTACGATAAAAATTACAGACCTCTCCATTCTTTGTGGAAAAACTTGCTTCAATCTGAAATGCAGGATAAATTTGATTTGCGGCAAAGCCAAATTCCCTCGTGCTTCGCTGTAGTGAATTGATTTAACGTGAAATGGGGTTAAAAAAAATATATATATACTTAACCTCTCCATTAGCTTGCTGCCATTGTCTTGCTTGAAGATCTTGGCCAAAATCCTGTGCACTATGATGTATGATGTCATCTCAGGCCTCAAGAGATTTCACACGAGACCTTCAAGCAAGATGGCGGCCGGCCCGTCACAAGCAAATGGATCAGGTAAGTATTTATTTATTTTTATTTTACACTCTTATGTATATCAGATGCTGTAATCATGAATGAACGCGGCATCTGAGGGGCACAGTGATGGGGAGTGGCGCATTCGCATTGCACTCACTACTTACAAAGAAATGCACTTTGTGGCAAAGTAATAATCACAAAGCATATTTTTTTTTTAAATTCAACGGAGCAGCTAAATTAAATTTTACAAAACTTCGCTCAACTCTACTGGTGACCTATCCAAAGGAAAACCCCTATCTCGGAAAACCCCTTTACTACCATAAATAAAAATGTAACACTATCTTATTGGCACAGTGAATAAGACAAATTTTAGAACAGTCATTAGAACTTCTGAATAAGTTGAAAATGAGGGACTTTGAAGGCACTGAGATTCCTGGTGCATTAACAAGAGGAAGTATTCATGATGAGAATATGTTGTTATTTGGTAATAGGAGGAAATCGATGAATACTCAATTTGTATTCTCTTTACAGCAAGTCTTTTGGCAGAAATATTAAACTTACGGCACCATAAGAAGACGTTGATGTACTGTATCATTGAAGTTGGTGAATATTTGTTTGCTAGAGCTCCTCAGCCATACATTATTAATTTTAGATGATGTAAGAATCTGTAGGATGAGTAAGTCAATGGTCACTTTCAAGAAATGGAAAAAAACTGGTTACATGATTTAGCTCCAATTGGCGATAGTAGATACTGTATAGTCATTGGTCCTACTGCAAATATGTGTCCACTGGTAACACGGTGGAGATGCCGTAGGAGCAATACTACATGTGTTACATCAGTCTTAATGCACTGTGTATGCTAGTTTTTGTCCTATGTATTCATCTATATTGGCACTGCCAGTTGTGAACATATCTATTTTATTTTTACTACAGAAAGACGTGTTTGAGGAAAAATGGATTAATCGTGTTAGGGAGATACCTAATGAAGATCCAACATCTTAATCACTTGCAGACTTTAAAGAGTGTGCTCTCCAATGAATGAGCAGGATCAATATACTGGTTTCTACTTTATTTCAATGTGAAGCAAATTGGACTGTCTTTGTGGAGGCATTAGGATCCTTGGGTGCCAATGACAGAAATGATTTATCTTCATTTTTATAAGCAGTATTATTGTATATTTGTGACTGATCTATATCTAATTTATTATTGTGCATCTATGCATCTATTCATGTATATGTATTGATAGTGTTACATTGTCATTTATGTAAATAGGTGATGAATGGCTAGGGACTTAACCATGGTTACATTTAGACCCATGAGGCCTTGAAAGGTTTTGTGTTCATCTCATGTGTGATTAACTGTATAAACCTTTGACAGTAAAGCATTGCTGTTGATTTAAAGGGATAAACCATGGACTTTTGTTCTTCTCTTTTGTGGATATTTCAAGAGACACTTTGGCCCTGATACGTCAAGACCAGCATGTGCTACGCCAGTCTTGATGGTCCCTGAGCTGCTGGAGCAGGCATTTAATTTATGATGAGGCACAGACTGAGTCTGATAGTCCAAGTACTTGACTAAGATCTACTCCGCCTCATAGTTGGTGTAAGTTTCAGTCATTATTTAAAGGGGTTTTGTCACTTCAGCAAGTAGAATTTATCATGTAGATAACTGGCTTAAAGGAGTTGTCTCACTTCAGCAAATGGAATTTATCATATAGACAAAGTTAATACAATGAACTTACTAATGGATTGTGATTGTCCATATTGTCTCCTTTGCTGGCTGGATTCACTTTTCCATCGCATTATACACTGCTCATTTCCAACATGGCTACTGTTGGTCAGGATGGGAGCTGATGTGCATGCGTGCCTAAGGGTGCTCCCACTGTCACGAACACCAGGGATGCCAGTGCTTTTTCCTATAGCACTGATTGCACATTATACACCAGCGGTGGCCAACACCCCTTTAAACTAGCAGTGTACAATGTGATGGAAAAATTAATCCAGCCAGGAAAGCAAGCAATATGGACAATCACAATTGATTAGTAAGTTCCATGTATTAACTTTGTCTATATGATAAATTCCATTTGCTGAAGTGAGACAACTCCTTTAAGCCAGTTTCTGGCATTAATAATGCTAAATGTTCTGGGTCCAATTACCCTGCACACACGCACCCTTGTCACACACATATCCCTTTCAAAAGCTGTCAAGGGCAGACTAAAAAGCTCACTAAGCCGGAAATTTGTGTCTTTTTAATTCCAGAAAACTGGCGTAAGAGATATATTTACCTTGTTTCCTGAACTGAGCAACACTTGCAGGTAAAAGCGGGTGAATAAAACAGATTCTGGCCATGCTGGTACTCCAAAAAATTGTCAACACATTTTGGGTAGTGCCAACTATTTTTCTCCTTTATGTGATATTTTGGGGATAAACCTTCCCTTTAAATACTGATCGTTTGATCCCTCAATTGGTTCCTTGATTATTTTGGTAGGTGCTAACTACTGAACTACATATAAGACTATCCGACAATACCTGCCATTTTGGAAATTCTTCGACCCAGTCATCTAGCCATCACAATTTAGCCCTTGTCAAAGTGCTATCTATTCTATCCTACCCCTGACAGGTGCCCTTGTAATTACATAATAGATGTTTTACCTGTCAGTGGTGTTAAATGTTAATTTATGGCTGATCGATACATGTTTTAGATGAAATAGATAAGGGGTGCACAGAAATGTTCCATCTGGTGGGTTCAATGAGTGCCAATCTGGTACTGTATGTGGTACACCAAGTGTTGGAATTAAAGACCTGAAGCAATAGTTTGCTCCGTTAAATATGTAATCCTTGCACTTGGTGTCACCTGCTCAGCAGCCAAAACGGAAAGCTATTTTGTGCATTTAAAATGTAGAATTTTAGTTTTAGTATATATTAACACTTCAGATTTAATATGCAAAGAGCTATCTCCTAGAGAAAAAAAACAGCCTAAGTATCTACCTGTAGACAGCTGTTTTGGGAGTGTCTGTACCTCATCAGTATGGAGTAAGATTCTGGCTGGCTGAAGGTGATGCCTTGTATTCAGCTTCGGCAGGGTGCTAGGTCTCCTTAAAGAGACCAGTTGTGCATGGAGATTTATTTGAAGTGCTCCATGGTATGGAGCCTTATAGGCAATGGTTCAAGAGAAAATACTATGGAAAGAGGTATGTATCTTCCAAGGAAAGAAAACCATCTCACTAGTGCAAACTCATAAGGAGCTACTTCCACAAGGTGTAGAATAGTACAGTACCAGTACCAAGTGTATGAGATTAAACAAAACTGACCTGTTTTTAGCTTTAGCTGCAGATTGCACCCTTTTCTAATGAAGGTTGAGATCTGTGGCAGAAGCTCATCAAATCCGCAAGAAACACTTTTAGAAATTGTGTTTTGGGTACAGACGGGCATGAGATTCAGCCAGGTCCCTCAGGTTGTACAGATCCGGTTGTTAAAATTACAGATCCGGCTGGGAGTTGGAGATGAGCACTTCCATTTCATAGTTTAGCTCCTTAGGCTTTTTAAAAGTTGGGTGATATGTGTGTGTGTAGTGTATATGTGGTGTATTTATGTGTATGTGTGTTGCATACATATGGTGTATGTATATGTAAACATGTGTCGTGAAGTTGCGTGTCCGCCGTTGAGTAGGGAACCTGTTGTTAAATATTTGAATTCTACCCCTGGAGGAGACCTACAGAGATTTTTGTGGTTCTTCCACACCTGCAACCTTAAGGAGAGCTAGCACTCTGCCTTAACCTTAGATTTAATGAATGGATCTATTGTTGTCAGCTATATTTTCAGTATAACCAATTTCAAATCAGTTAAAGTGTAAAACATATATTAATTAAAACAATCTAAATAATTGCATTCACATATATCCAATTGGCTTCCAAGCTTCCACTCTGACAGCCTGCTAAATGGCATCCTGGAGAGGAGAACATTACATAATTAATTACCTAACAGTCAATGTCTGAAACACAGCTTGGAAAAAAAGAAAGTGCTGACAGAATGAAATTCACATTCTACTGCCTCTCCCAATTTACAGGAGAACGGGAAATCATGAACAATTGATACACTCGGTTAGCTTCCATCATGGAGAGTGAGTTCACATGTAGCCTTAGGGGTATCCTATACAGTTTAACACTGAAAATAAAAGGTAATGTTCTTGGCAAAGAGCTTGAGGGATTAAATTTGTGAGGCTGGCAGCCGCCCTGAATTGTAGTCAATAAAATGGAGCAAATAGTAATTTTACTGTGCAAGTTCTGCCCAATGAGTCAGGCACTTGTGAAGTAAACCATGTAAATAGAAAATACAGCTTAACTCTCTCTTCCTGAGGAACAGTTGCTTGTTTGATTCCCGGTGGCATTCTGCTGCCTTGTTTAGCTAAATGAAAGCCTAATGTCATCTAAGAGCCAGCAAATCATAAAACAGCAAGCTAATACAGAGAGAAGGAGTACATGTAAATGAGCACTGCACATGCTATAAAAGGCTTAGAGTTGTAAAGCATTTCCCAATTTCCTTCACAGAATTTCAAATCACTTGCATAAAATTGGAATTAAGTCAATTTCCTATTGACTTTATTAATAACATGAAGTTTTTATGTAAATTGCAAATTTGAGTGTTATACTGTGGATATAGGATCACTTTCGTAATCTTACTGTAGCCTACATCCAATTCATTATGTCATATCAGTGTAGACCGGTGGTGTATCTAAGAGTCTGGGCCACACTGCAGCTTTTATGAAAGGCCCCACCTACCATGTGCTATTTAATATACAGTGTCTCCTTATGGGGCAGAGGGGCCTCTGAGCCCCCTCAGGCACCAAGCCCCAGGTATGACTGATACCTATATACAGTCCAACAACTAGTCTCCCGATCTAATTATGTTGTGTGCAAGATCAACCAAATCAATTGTACATTATGTATTCCTCCCACAGCTTCATATTTTACTGATTATTCTGCAGTAAGATATCTGAATGGCAGGAGTATAATCCCTACTCCTCTGCCCCTCAAAAAAAAAAAAAAAAAAACAGAGGTGGGGCTATCCAGTTAGTATCATATTCATGGGTGTACTTATGATAAAGGTTGTGGCTGTGCAAATAGAGGCTATAGTAAGGTACTGCCTGATCCCATACCAAAGTGATCAGACAGTGGCAGTAACTAGTTCAACATAGGCTCTCTCAGGACTGTATAGATTATTACGAATAGATCCAGTGACTTATAAGTGAGATCATCTCTAAAATGACAGACATAGAACCTTATAAAAGTGACTTCCCTAGCCCCAGACCTCCCCATAACATTGGCAGCCCTCGACCTCTCCATAACACTGGCATCCATAGATCGCCCTATGCCTTGTCTTTTAGGATTGCATTTGAGGGCTCACAGAAAGGATGTAGAAAGTAGGACTCTAAATAAAAGAAATGATTCCCCCCAGCATTATATCAGTACCATGGATGTTGAAGCTACTGATTGGCTGCAGCATCATGTGAATATACTGCATGTAATCACTGCAGCAAAGTGAACAAAGACTGGCCGGGACCATCAAAGTGTTGATGTGCATAACTTACTGTTATACCAATTTTTATATTTCCCCCCTTCGAATGGTACCTCCAATGTTGCTTTGGATCTACCATTCGTAACCCAGCCAAAAATTCATATCAAGCAGATCTGGAAGTAGTGTTGCAACACTAGGATGATCAAAGCCTTTCTAGCATGTTGTAGATAAGGCTTATGGTGTTGTATGGTTTCCTTGTCAACAGTGCTACCTGATATGCCAGCTGCATCTCCTGCCACCAAGTTATTCAAAACATCTTGGAGAACTAATTACAGATCTTCTGTGGATGTAGGATTGCTCAAATTATTCTCTTTCTTCCTGAAATCACAGACTGGAAGATGTCGAGATCAGGGATCAATGGGAGCCATATCATCACTTCCAGGACTCTTTGTTTATCTTTATGCTAAATATAGTTCTTAATAACATTGGCTGTATGTTTGGGGTCATTTCCCTGTGTAGAAGGAAGTGCTGGTATGTATGTGTGTATATATGTATATGCATGCCTGCCCCCTTTATGAGGCATGCATATATATATGTATATCTATATATGGGCCTTCTATATATGTATCTGTGGGTCTCCAGATATGCCCCAATATGTGGTGCCCTCTGATGCATATGATGCCCCCTATATATTATATTGTGCCCCCAGTTGCTCCTAATGTATATAGATACATGTATATATGCCCCAGTTTTATATGCATTTATCTATATACATATAAACTGACCCTCCACCCTGCATCCCCCTGGAGACGCATACCAGCGCACTTGCAGGAGGGAGACGCCACCCTGATGACAGTCTGGGGCACATCAAAGGACAGAGGATTGATAAGATCATCTACCCTTTGTCACACACCTCTGGTATCAGCTGTTCACAGCAAGGCTTGCTATGAACAGGGGTGTTGGCCTCCATTGCTTGCATTGTGAAGGTTTATCTACCCAATCAAGCAGTTGGTGACTTGCTAAACCGGTTTTTATAGCATGGGCCATCCACACCTCTGCCAGATGGAAAGCCACCTTCCCCCCACTCATGATAAAAAGTCCAGCATTTTAGGGACTAGGGCAGAAAGAGCTTGCACCACCACAGGCAGAGGAGCTTTTGATCACCTGAAGGAAGATGGGGGAAAAGTCACCATAACAGAGTTCCAGCAAGGATTGGTCTAAGTATCCCAAGAACCCCTAACCCTTGCCCTACCTTTTAACCCCTGAACCACCAATGCTTTCCCTGTAACCCCTGCAATACCCCAGCTGCCCTATTTTCCCTAACCCATGATCCAACCCCTGTTGCTCTAACCCCTGTAACCATCCTGCCCATACCTCCCTGCACCCTTGCCCTGAGGAACCTGGGCTAACCCCTGCTGCCCTGCCAGTGTCCCTGGCTATTTAACCCCTGCAATATCCCTCATTATCCCCTACTATTGTAATTTAACCCTTTGTCCCCAGGGACAGTATAGTATAGGTGAGGGTGGGCTGCTATCTGTATATTGTGAGTGTATGTGTTTAGTTAGTATTGTGGGTGGAATTAAGTGGGATTGTGCAGTGTAGTTGAGTTTTTATACTGAGGGTGTGTTATTGCATTGTTGTGCGGCTATATGTATATATATTTATATACACCAATATAAATATATATAGATATAGTCTAAATATTAGACCGTAGACGTGTTATTTTGTAATAAATCTTTTTATTATTCAAAATACTGTATACATTGTCTTTTGTGTAGCAGCCATAGTACAGTTCAGTACACAGCGTGCAGGGAACGGACTGAATAAAGGAAATAAATAGGCGGAGCTAGCAATAGCAGGTTACGCCTATTTATGAATATTGATTATTAATATTCCACAAAATATTAGTAATTAATAGATCCTTTAACACCCTGCTACAGAATAAATTTAAGTTAACACTATTAGGCTACATTGACATCTCCATTAAGGAGATGCAGCTGCCTTATCTGATGCAAATGCTGGCTGTCGGACAGACAAAAAAAAAAATTGTATGCAAATGTTTTAGTTCAGGTGGAAACCTGGCATTTATGATGGAAAGTGGCCGGATCACCACCGGACCTCATTACAGTCAATGGGAAGTAGAGTGGTGAAGTAGAGTAGGAGTAGAGGAGTGGAGGATTTCTGCCAGAACAGCCTCCTGGATCTCCTAATGGAGATGTGATCAAGGCTTTAACACTTCTATTTTTAAAAGCATTCTTACTTTGCAGCATTTTTCCACACTTGCCTAAAACTTTTACGCAGTACTGTATTTCTGCTTTCCTATAAGAAATATTAGCACACTATATATACCCCACAGTCAAGCGTACAATCCAGAGGCGTAGCTAGAACTGACTGGGCCCCACAGCAAATTTTTGTACGGGCCCCCCCCCGCTGCTCAGCATATACATAGACGCACTCATACACGCACTCTCCACATACATGGACGCACTCTCGACATACATGCACTCACTATATACATAGACACACTTATACACGCACTCTCCACATACATGCACTCACTATATACATAGACACACTTATACTCACACTCTCCACATACATGGACGCACTCTCCACATACATGCACTCACTATATACATAGACGCACTCATATACGCACTCTCCACATACATAGACGCACTCATATACGCACTCTCCACATACATAGACGCACTCATATACGCACTCTCCACATACATAGACGCACTCATACACGCACTCTCCACATACATAGACGCACTCATACACGCACTCTCCACATACATAGACGCACTCATACACGCACTCTCCACATACATAGACGCACTCATACACGCACTCTCCACATACATAGACGCACTCATACACGCACTCTCCACATACATAGACGCACTCATACACGCACTCTCCACATACATAGATGCACTCATATATGCACTCTCCACATACATGGATGCACTCTCCACATAAATGCGCTCACCATATACATAGACACACTCACACAAGCACTCTCTACATACATGGTCGCACACATATAATACACATATATAGACACCCAGCTTTCCTGCTGTGCCTCTCCCCATACTCTAATGCCTCTGCACTTGTGCCATGCAGGATAGCAGGGAAGCTGGATGACATCTCATGATGTAATGTCACCCAGCTTTCCTACTGTACTGCATGTCACATGTGCAGAGACATGAGGACAGTCTGGGAAAGCTGATTATAACCCCAGTTCCCCTGACACTCACATCACTGGGAGGTTGTGGAAATCCTACTGATGTCCAGCATGCGGCATGGAAGGTCAGGCTGCAAGACTCGCGGGTATGGAGGGGCGGGGCTATGATAGCTGCGCCCACAACTGGCCATCCTGATGCTGGGGAGAGGTGGAGCAATGTCACTGATGTCAGGTCAGTGGTGAAAGTTCAGGACTCTGGATCTGGAGCAGGGAAGTCAGCTGCTCTGACAGGGGCCCGGTCTGAGCTCGGGCCCCGAAGCAGCTGCTTCCCCTGCTTCCCTGGTAGCTACGCCACTGGTACAATCATAGTATATCCTCACATCTATAAATATTCCTTGTCAAAATGTATCTAAATAAGCCACATATAACCTGTATGTCAGCTCCAACTAAACCACTTAACCTGCAAAGACTAGAGCAGGGCTGGCCAACCTGAGGCTCTCCAGCTGTTGTAAAACTACAACTCCCACCATGCCCTGCTGTAGGATGATAGCTGTAGGCAGACTGGGCATGCTGGGAGTTGTAGTTTTGCAACAGCTGGAGAGCCGCAGGTTGGCCAGCCCTGGACTAGAGCCATCTAATACCATAAATATCAAATTGCATTAGTACATGTCACAAACATTCCTATTCCTGTGAAATCATCATATTTTTAAATAATTATTGTTTGTGATATGTACTAATAAAAATTGATATTTCTGGTATTATATAGGACCTCATAGTATTATATTTATAATCTGTATCCAATATTAGAACAGTCAGCATTATGACATGCAATGCCTCATTCACAAGTCTCAAGATTTCCATCAGTTATTGTGAGCCAAAACCAGGTGTGGGTCTAAACACAGAACAGGTGCAGATGTTTCCCTTATACATTATGTCTGTGGAGGCTCCAATCCTGGTTTTGGTCGACAATCATTCATGGAAACCACTGACCAAAACACTGATGTGTGAATAAGGCTTTATGCTTGTTTTGAACCCCCCTGATGTTCCTTTGATTCCTTCTAAGAACAAACTAATGTGTGCAGTGCTGAAGAGATAAAAGATGCTTCTACTGTGGTGATTGCTATTATCTGCCCTGGATTCACTCTGCTGCCCATTACAGTACAGAAAGATCCAGGCAGTGAAAGTGAGCTACTGGGCATGTGTGACCACCAGCAGGGATGGACTAGCAATTACCCTACATGGAAAATTCTTGGTGGTCCACTAAATAGCTGGCTGCCAGCACCCTCCTTAATGCCTTCCTGTCCCAATAACCCCCACCCCCCATCCACCATCCCTGAACACGTTAGGTTAGTGTTCTAAGGGAGAATCAGAATAGCAACAGAGGACACCATAACAAACATGTAATAACAGCAATATCTGCGCACATAAATCTTTTTATTAATGATTTTGATTAAAGTATTATATTTTATACGATACAACAGGCTAAATTAATATCTATTTGTGGAAGAATCATTTTAAAACTTAATTGGGATATTTAAAAAAAAACATGCTGACATTGCTCCTTTTTATTAGTATATTTTCTTTTATCTATCTATCTCTTTTATTCTCTCTCGCCATTTTCTCTCTAGATGTATACATTTTATATGTACATGTAGTTCTTAATCTCAATCTCATTAAGTGTTACTCATAATGACGCCCACTAAGGCAATCAAGAAATCTGTCTTCATTTTAAAATTATGCGGAGAACATTTTAATTGCTACATGTTTCCGTATGTGCACCACCTAATCAAGAACATATGTCAAGTGTGGTATTATTTTTATCATCAATAATATGGACTGACATTAAGAGACTCCCTGTTTATTTTGTTGGAATCAATGCATATTTACATACACAGAACCTGAACATCAATCACTATTGAAAAAAATCACTGCTAATGTGTTACCACTTGGCATTTTATATTCCAAGGGGGGATGTTAAATTGGATAGAAAAACTGCATGTTGGTATTATTATTAAAAGGTGACTATATTGTCAGGACCTAACTATATAATTGGAGGATTAATTGGAGGATTCATTTAATACATGTTGATGCAACTATTATTGATTAAAATATGAAGCAAGTATTGAGCAAAACCTGTATTGATACATGTAGAATCAAATAAGAATTGTAACACACTTTTGCATATTACAATGTCAAATTAAATCCCGCTCTTCATTACTCATGTAAAGGAAGCATTCTCCACTCCTCTAATCTTATACAATTTCAGTTCTTACTTTTACTGCATCAGTACATTTCTGTCAGGGTCTATTCACATGACCGTAGGCCATCCGTGCCCGTATTGTGGACCGCAAATGGCCGGGTGATTTCTGTGTCTGGATCCATTCACTTGAATACGGCACAGTGCGGAGCACAGCATGGATCGGAAGCCCATGGAAGCACTCAGAAGCGCTTCCTTGGGCTTTTTGGTCCTTGCCTCAGCACTACAAAATATATATTTTGCTATATATTGTGGATCATGGACCCATTCATGGACCGCAGCAAGGGCATGGACGGCTTATGTGAATGTACCTTCATGTAGAAAGAGCATTAAGGTTGGTTCCATGCAATGTTTCTTCTTCAAAAATGCTAATGCAGTGAACCCCTTAGGAGACATCACAGAGGATGGGAGTGGTAGTAGCCCTTATGGGATATTGTGGCATGGTGTACTCCCTCAGGATGTGGCTCACTGGTGATCAGTGCAGTGGAAAGGTGACATGAAATAAAAGTATATAGTTCCTTAGAGCAAAACACTAATTATGGTACATCCAGTAGTAGTACAAAGTATAGTTTCTGTCACCAGATGATGATGTATGGTGGCTAAAAATGTGGCAATTAAATGGTACTTGCAGGAACTTGTTGTTATAGGTGTCCACTATGGGATGCAGGCTCAGAGTTAGATTGGCCCGGATGTTGTTTAGGTGATGGGTATCTGAATTGTATTTTCCCTCACCTGATGGTCACTCTGCTAACTAGACACGATGTATCTTCTATGATGGAAGCAATCTTGGCTCTGTGAATCTCTCTGGAGGAATGGTTTCATAGGAGAATTGGAAAAGGTCCCTTGGAGAAGGAGCTCTAACATGTGCTTCCTAACATGTGCTTCCTATTTTTGAACTCTGCATCGAACGTAAGCTATCTATGCTATCTATGTGAATTTCTGAAATACTATACAATCGTATCAATATTAATACGTCAGATAAACAAGACTTGTATTTCTTTCTCAAATACATTTCTCTAGTCATCCAACTATCTTTCTCTAATTGAGAAAAAAATATAAATATACTAGTCCAGTTGCTGGGACTTATTACTAGTAATATACCAAGACTGAATGAGAACCTTCATAGGCAGTACAAACATGTTTTTCTTCACTTGTGTTGGGTTTTTTGTGTCCATGATGTTTTTTTTGCAGAAATAGATCCAGCAGGAAGGAGAAGAAGTCCATTGTTAAAATGTTTCATTCTTTTCTAACTCACTTCTTGCTTTGACCCAAAAAGTTCCAACAAAAAAATTGTGTGTCTAGCCACCCTGCCTTTACGGCATAGAAGTATGTACTATAGGACATATACTTTATATGTACTAAAACCACACTATTTTAAAAATCCACAAAAATGCAAGCACAAAACTATTAGATGCCACAAAATATTTTAAAAATGTTTCTTTTTGGACTGAAAAAATGGCAAACAAAATTTATTTCTGAAGGAACCTTTATAGAACCCAACTTGAATTATTACAGTCCTCATCCAGACATTTGTCAAACATTCAAAAGCATATATTGTGAATTACTTATCTGTTACTATTGATCAAGACTTCAAAATTCCGAATGAATCTAAACAAACTTTCTCCAAGCATTTATACAGCTGAAAGTATAGTTAAAACTATGATATTGACTCTATGACCCCTATGAAAGCACAAACAACAATTCTTCTCCTACACACAACCCCAAGCCTTGATGAAAATTAGTCTTATTTACCAACTGACAAATGTGATATTAGCAGTCTGATTAACAATGACCCAACTTACCAACCTTATGAAATTACCAAAAGGCATTTACATTATATCAAAACCACTAGTAAATTCATTACATTTCACTTTTATAATCAAGCACTTTAAAGGGTTTCTGTCACCAGTTTTTTCGGTATGAATCAGGATGACATTAGAGATGTGCTAATGTCACCTGATTCCAAATATATATCTGTTTTATTTACTGGTGCCATTTTTACATAAAGTGAACTTTTATTTTATGCTAATAAGGCCTCTAGGTGCAAGGGGCGTTACCCCTGCTCCTAGAGGCTCTGTTGATTGACAGGCCCAGGCAGAGAAGAAACACTTCATTCACCATAGCTTGCAAGGGCCTTTAATGATGTCATGACCATGTGATCAGTCACATGGTTAGGATCACACAAACAGCCTGTCTCCTCCTAAAACATGTGACTGATCACATGGTCATGACATCATTAAAGGTCCTTGCAAGCTATGGTGAATGGAGTGTTTCTTCTCTGCCTGGTCCTGTCAATTAACAGAGCCTCTAGGAGCAGGGGTAACGCCCCTTGCACCTAGAGGCCTTATTAGCATAAAATAAAAGTTCATTTTATATAAAAATGGGGGCACCAGTAAATAAAACAGCTATATATTTGGAATCAGGTGACATTAGCACATCGCTAATGTCAGCCTGACTCATACCGAAAAAAACTGGTGACAGAAACCCTTTCAAGCTGTGCTTCTCAAACTGTGAGGTTCCCACTAGTTACTGTTGAAGCATTGTTTGGCAGTGATCAAATGTTGGCTGTAACTGCTGCACTGGTATTTCTCTGGAATTATCAGTATCTGATTTAGCAAAGTAGTTGACTCTTGTTGCGTATATGCATTTCTTTTCAATGTCTGCATTGACTGCTGATATCCAGTTATCATCATGTTCTTAAAGCATGAGGATCTCATCTATATAAAAAAAACATTCTGAGACAACATATTATAATAGTCTTAGAAAAAAATGTGCTCAGATCACAGTGTCAAGTTAACTGACTTAAAGGGGTTATCCCATGACTAATGTTAAGCATGAAAATCGTACATGACAACCTGTTTCTAACAAAGACAGAACCAGCCCTGTACATCACACAAATCCAGAGATCTCCACATTAATTGCTCTGCTAGAATTATATGAAGCAGGTAGCTCAAGGGGAGTGTCTTTTCTGCTAAGGGGGAGTGACTCAGCTCTCCCTATCACAGCTTAGGAGGCAGTAGAAGGATAAAACTGAGCATGTGCTGCCTTCTCAGTGAGCAGGACAAAAAAAATAAGAAAAAAAAACAAACAGCAGGTGACACTACACAGATATATTTTATTGAATAACTCAGTGGCTATGCTAAATTTTTTAATTACATGCAATTACAAAAGTATTCAGATGCAGGTGCTAGTTTGAAAACTGTAAAATATTTTTGTGGGACAACCCCTTTAAAGAGATAGGTTAGACTCCATACAGCATTCAAATGTGGGCTACAGCAAGTTGAAATGAGTTATCACAGAAGTCTTGCGAGACTTTGGTGAATAGCTTCAGTGTTTGATTTTTAAAATTGAAAACTATTTTAAAACAGAGAACCAAAGTCACTCTTGGTCTTCACCTCTCACAAGAATTCGAAGATAACTAATGTCCGTCTCCTGAGCCCATACAGTTTAATGGTGTACGAGACAGATCTCCGTACGACATTAAAGCAAAGTTTTGAGGAAATAGACTTCGGATCTTCGATTCGAGGCTCGATTCAGTCTAGTTATGACTCACAAACTTTTGAACTGTTTTGATAGATAATACATTTTAATTACAAGACAGTGTTGTCTGTCGGTAGCTTGTTTCCATTTTCTTAATTTTCATTCATATGTTTTCATAAGTAGGAACACATACTCATTAGCATTTTTTCTTTTTAGCAGCAGGTTTTTAGATTACTGTAAAATAAAACACGTTGACAGCAAGTGTTTGTTAAAAGCATACTGCAAAAAGCTCCAGTGTGGATGTGCTCTTAGGCTATTTTCCCATAAACATATCTTTTATCCTGTTTCGCAGAGCCAATGTAATTTATGAATCTTTTCACATGGGCCTATACATATCTGTATGTATTTGAAACACACATAAACTACTTTTATTAATTTTGCGGATACAAACTCCCGTTTTCCTGTCCCTCATTAGAAGATATTACAGATACATTACACACAGGTGCTAAATACGGACAAACATGCATTCCAGATACAAACTACTCTTTTAGACTTTAGAAAGGTTGTGCATTCAGTGCTGTATTTCCGTGGCACATTTTGTCATTTAGTTTAATGACACAATGCTTCCTGACTTTGTCCAATTTCACATCTTTATAAAATGCCCTTTTCACACTTATTGGTAAATCATAATCTCATTTTATGTCATAATATATCATATTTAACTACATTTACAAGCCTCCTGCATAGCATCAGCCTAAAATGCTTTCATAAAATTAAGCAATGAAAATAATAAATGGTTTGAAGAAGATATACTGATTAACGAGGGCTACTTGCAAGAAATCTCATTTCAAGGAACGAAGCAGCAATTTCAAGTAATAAAATAAGTTTGCTACTCGTTTTCTATGTATCATCGCCATATACAGCATTATTACCACAGAACTGGAGGAAATGAATGTACTTCCAGTTTTTGGACATATTCCAAGGTTCCCAATATAAACTTTATAAAAATTTCTCTCTTGATGGCACAAATATTAATCGTATAGAAAAACAAACACTGCGTGGAGTTCATAGAAATAACATTTAAATACCTACCAGCCACTGTTTAATACTACACTCTAGGAAAGTTATGTTTTCTTACATAAAGTTAGAAATTAAGCAATTAAATATTATGGCTTTTTCAGTTTTGCACTATTGATTTGGGAAAAGATATGAAGTTACAGTAAAATGTCTATGCAGAACAATGGGAAACTATTTACTATGTACTGTTTATAATTTCAACATTAAAATAATTATTAAGGCTAGAGATGATATGAACCCTGCAAGCTCTTAATTTAACAGATTTGTAAATGATCAAATTTCTGATTTTGGAGACTTACAGATGCCTCTCAAGAAAAAGAAACTAGAATATCATTGAAAAGTTAGTTTATTACAGTAATTCAATTCAAAAGTGAAATGTTTGTATATTTATCACACACAGAGTAATCTATTTTAAGCATTTATTTCTATTAATGTTGATGATTATGGCTTACAGCTAATGAAAACCTAAAAGTTAGTATCTCAGAAAATTAATATATAATTATTAGTCTTGAGCAAATCAAGCTTCGGATCATAGACTGGAAGCCGAGCTCGGTTCCAAGTTTTAAAGTGGTTTTCCACTTTAAAAATCAAATGCCAAAGTTGTTCAATGAAGTCTTGGGTGACTTTGTATGGCTGTACATTTTAATGCTGTACGGAAATAGATCTCCGTACAGCATTAATCTGATATTATGAGCAAAGCAACTTCGGATCTAGTGCTCCGTTCCCCTATGCAAATGTTTGGCCGGACAATTACAAAGTTCACCCGTTGATTCATTTTTGCATCATATTATGCAATGCCCATATCCAGGGCTTACAACCACCCTGAAATCCAGCAGTGGTGGCAGTGCTTGAACACTATAGGAAAAAGCGCCAGCCTATGCCCACTCCCACATTACCGGCTAGCTCCTTTTCCTATAGTGTGCAAGTACAGCCACTACTGCTGGATTGCAGGGTGGTCATAACCCCTGGATATGAGCAGTGTATAATGTGATGGAAAAATGAACAAACCAGCAAAGAAGGCTATATGAACAAGCACAATATATTACAAAGTGTATTAACTATATCTGCATAATAAATACCAGCTACTGAAGTGAGATAACCCCTTTAAGTTCAGATTAGACAGAGATATAAATGAATTAGAGAGGAGCAAACCTGTTGAGATTTGCTTTGGTTCTGATTCACAGAATTTTTTTTAAAGTTTGGTTCAGACCCAAATCGAGTGGAGCTGAAACTAATTGGCTCAAATTGACCTGGAAATTGGTAAACAACACCCTCTAGTCTCCTAGGGCTTACATTTTTTGAAAACATGCTATTCCTGCTGTTTATTTTTTAAGAATTTTTGTTCTCCCCCTCCCTAAACTCTTGAATGCAATCACAGCAATAGTAAATCATGCCTGAGTGACACATATACATAGCTATGTTTGACGCCATTAATGAAAAGCATGTTCACACTGTAGTATGTGTTATGCTTTTTCATATTCCAAAACTTCCAAAAAGTGTCCCTTAGGATACATTCACATGACCATTGTGTTTTGCGGGTCTGCGTATTGCGGATCCGCAAAACACTGATACCGGCCCATGTGCGTTCCGCAATTTGTTGACCGCACATGCTGCAGCTATCATAGAAATGCCTATTCTTGCCCAAAATTGTGGACAAGAATAGGACATGTTCTATTTTTTTTTGCGGGGTCGCGGTACGGAGCAATGGATGCGGACAGCACACGGTGTAATGTCTGCATCTTTTGAGGCCCCATAGAAATGAATGGGTCCGAATCTGAGCCACAAAATATGCGGCTCGGAGCCCACAAAAACCACTGTCGTGTGAATGTAACCTTATCAGGGGCAGATGGTGTTTAAACACACACTGTGTTCTGGGAAAAAAGAAATGCGAATTGCTGGGGGACCAAGCGTCCAAAAGTTATGCCTTGACAGGATCAGAATGCCTGCCCATATGACACCCAGAAGAAAAAATGGCTTGTTGTGAAGCAGCCTAGGAAAAGTTTCCCTTTTAATTAGGAACAACCACAGTACAGTGTAGAAGTTTAAAGGGTAGGGTATTAGAGGCAAGTGGCCACAAAAGTAGCAGCAGCAGAAGTAGTATAGCATGGAACATACAAGGCAGTAGATCAGCTGTCTATGGGTGGTAGTAGTAATGTTAGTAGTATAGGGTTAACAGTGGTGACAGTAGGGGATGTACAGTGAGAAGAGGCAGTGGTGGCAGCAGCAGCCATAAGGTAAATGTTGGCAGGCAGCAGCATTAAGGAGGCAGCAGCAGCCATATGCAACATGAAAGTGGGCAGGAAGCAGCAGTGTCATGAAGGCGGCAGTTGCATGATGGAGGCAGCAGCAGTAGCTGTATAGAACATGACAGTAGGCAGGAAGGCAGGCAGACAGCAACAGTGGCAAGATGGGGTATGTCAGCAAGGCCAACAAGGATGCAGAGGACAGAGAGGGTCCTTCCTTTCAGACATTTGCCGGTAATAATGCAATTTGGCCTCACTTCTGGCATACGCACGTTTTGCTTTGATGGTGAGGGTCTAAAAGCATGGCTATCCAGTAATCATTAGACTGCTTGATGTCAATGAAACCCTGTTCACTACGTAAGCAAGCAAGCAAGCATACAGCTCACAATTCTCACCGCGCTGCTTTCACCCCCCACTGAAATGACTGGGTGTCGTGGTGAGTCATCATCATCAACCTCCTCCTGATTCTCTGATTCTCCTCTGCTGACTCCTCCTCCAGTGGCAGATCCTCCTTCTCCATAGGACTTTCTCCTCGTGGGTCCCCAACAGCTAGCACCTTGTGCAAGCCAGTGTACTTTTTTTAAAAAGTGTTGCATGACTAGGTGACATTACATGCGCCATTCAGAGACCAAGTATTATTTCCCCCCAGGTTCAGGGCAGCCACAATGTTGTGGCCTTTGTTGGAGTCAGAGGGGTGACCGCCAGTGGGATGTTTGCTGCTTGATATACTTTAACCACTGCTCATTTTTGTAGCTGCTCTCGTCCAGGTCAATAAGCTCCAGCACTTGACACATGTGATAGGAAGAAGGGGGAGTGATGTTGTTCCCTGCTGCTGTTGGGGAGGGAAGCATGTCCATAAAGGAGAAGGAGGTGGAGGAGGCAGATAAGGTGTGGGAGCCAGGGTGAAACCTTGGGGGGGGGGACAACTGGGGGTCAAAAGGACCTACGGTAGCTGCTGCACAAAATGTTGACCCAGTGAGCTGTGAACATGTAATGCCCATAACAGCTGTTCCAAGCGAGGTGCATCTTGCCACACATTGATAATCGCAAGGAGCAGCCCCCGTTCAAGGCAAGGATGGCCTTTTTGGAGAAACAATGCCAGTCATCAGCTCTCCAAAGGTAGCAGACTCCACTAAATGGTATGGCAAGGACTACACCACCAGCAACTTAGCCAGGTAGGAAATAAGCTTGTTCACCAGCGAATTGCTGGGCTTGTAAAGTTGTTTCCTGGCCATGCAGTCCATTATCGATTGCTGAGAATGGGCAAAGGTGGAGGACTAAGCTGGAGATGCAGAAAGTGAGGACAAAGATGTGAAAGATATTGCACTGCCCATGAATATGGCTTGGCTGCCTCAACAAAGACCAGAAGAAGGAAGGAACTCTTGTTCTAGTAGCTGTCTGTCACTTTTGTTTGCCCATGGGATAGGGGTGATGCCTCCTCATATTGTGCTTCAATAGAGCTCTGGTGCCTACATATATTTGTGTTTTGCTGCACACAGCTTGTTTAATTCTTGCAGAGTTTGCAAAGGGCAATGCTTCTGTCTTCTGGCAGCGTGGAGAAAAACTGCCAGATGGCAGATACTCCTGAAAAGTTAGAGGTAGAAGGCTTAGATCTGGCACGTTTTGGGCCTAACTGACCCACAGTGTCAACAGCATTTACAGATCAGAAAGCAAACATGGTCCAGGCTGTTTTTTGGGAGGTATGTCTCCTCTGCTCTCTACTGCTGCCACCACCCTCTTCTTCTGATGTTGCTTGCTCCTCAGCACCCTGATCTGGCTCCCAGGTTCTGTCCAACACACAATTGTCATTGGAGTCCTCACCCTCTCTGCCACTTTTATTAGACTGTGAGATATCATGGTGGACTCCTTTATCCTCTTCGCTGTTCTGCATTTTCCACAGCTGCCACTGTTGCTGCCACCACCGCCATAACCATGGCTATGGGTGCCACTATTATCACCAACAACACAGCTGTTCATGGAGAGCCCAGCCTCCTCTTGAACCTCCTCCTCAGAGAAGTCCAAATGCTGACTGCTTCAACAGGGACTATCTGCCATAGGGCATGGTTGGGCTTTCTTGCCATTTCTTTGGAAAAAGGAAGGTGCCCCTCTAGGAAGGGGCAATATACACAGAGAGGACTCCACTGAAAGCTTTCTCTAGGACCACAAGGACGAATGCTGTGACCACGGCACATTGTTAGACTCAGAAGTTACTTCCACGTAATTGTAACGGGAGGCCGGCGACGCGCTCCCTCCGTGCAGCGCCGTCAGACCTATCCGCCCCCCTAGAAAGGAGCAGTAGGGAATTGAAGTGCTGGTCTGGTCAGCTAGCACTTTGTCAGTTAATTATCTTTTGGGTTTTTAGCCATGTGGTGCTGATCACACCACATGGCTACTTTGCATATTGTTTTGGCAACAATGCTCCGCCTCAGGTCATGTGATGCTGGCCACATCACATGATCCTGGGCAGGCTATTTAAAGAGGGCAACTGCCTAGACAAGTTGCCTGTTATTGAAGTTCCTTCCTTGCAGTGCTGTGCGTATTTCTACTTGTGACTTGCCGTGTTACCTGACCTATTGCTTGTGACCTCGACCTTGCTTTTGCCTCATCCTCGGATCCTGACGTACATTCCTGGTTTGACCTTTGTTTGCCTGACTATTTGACTATTGTGTTTGTTTGTTTCCGTGTCCGTTTGTTGTTCTCCCTTCCTTGCACCCTCACTTAGCAGAGTAGGGTTTGCCGTCCAGTTGCTCCCCCTGGACCTTTAGCCTTGGGTGTGGCAAACAGGCAGGGACAGAGGTGGGGTTAAGTCAGGGTGCACTTCACCCCCTTGTTCCTGTCATAACAGTAATCATGATGTGACTGAGAGGAAGTGTGAGCCATCCAACCCACAATCTCATTATCTTTCAATGATAATATTGCAGCAGGGACAACTGTGGCCTACTACTACTGGTAATACTGCCAGTGTGTCTACTACTAATATTCTGGCACTGGGAAAACAAGGCCTGGCCCTGGGTCTTTTTTTGGCACCCTTTTGTATTTCTGATAAATTTGTGCCTCGTGTATACAGTTACACAAAGTATGGACCTGTTTGCAAGTCTGTTTTCTGGAACTTAAATACATAGGTGCATTAAAGTGTTCTTCTCTATCCACAAACACCCTGAAGACATTACTCCTGACAAATAACTTTGGAAACAATGCAGCATCTGCGCCATTAAGAGATTTAGGTCTAATGTCTTATGTGTGTTCGAATACGCAGATTATGAAAACAGCTTTTTCATGTGTAAAAGTTGTCAACCTACTATCAGATTATTTCCCCTTTCCTCCCACACCAATACTTGAACTATCTGGAGATACCCTGTCACAGATTTTGGACTTGTATTGCACTTTTGCAAGATTTAAATTGCTACCTTCTGTATTGTAAGACACACGTAATTATATTGCTATTTTTACAAACAAAATAAATAAATAAAAAATTTGAACTGTCTGGAGATGCCTTGACACAGATTGCAGACTAGTATTTCAGGTTACCACTCAGAAATTTAAAATGCTACCTTCTGACACACATTGCCCGCTTGTACTCTACGTTGCTATATTTGTAAAAAAAAATAAAATAAATAATAATAATAAATTTGAAATGTCTGGAATAAACCCAGACATGGATTTGGGACTAGTAAAATAGTAACATAGTTAATAAGGCCGAAAAAAGACATCTGTCCATCCAGTTCGGCCTGTTTTCCTACAAGATGATCCAGAGGAAGGCAAAAAAACCCTGTGAGGTAGAAGCCAATTTTCCCCACTTTAGGGAACAAAATTCCTTCCCGACTCCAATCAGGCAATCAGAATTACTCCCTGGATTACACTCCAGAAATACATCCAGGCCCCTTTTGAACTCTTTTAGTGAACTTACCATCACCACCTCCTCAGGCAGAGAGTTCCATAGTCTCACTGCTCTTACCGTAAAGAATCCTCTTCTATGTTTGTGTACAAACCTTCTTTCCTCCAGACGCAGAGGATGTCCCCTCGTCGCAGTCACAGTCCTGGGGATAAATAGATCATGGGAGAGATCTCTGTACTGACCTCTGATATATTTATACATAGTTATTAGATCCCCCCTCCATCGTTTTTTTTTTCTAAAGTGAATAAGCCTAATTTTGATAATCTTTCTGGGTACTGTAGTCCACACATTTCAGTTATTACTTTAGTTGCCCTCCTCTGAACCCTCTCCAGCTCTGCTATGTCTGCCTTGTTCACAGGAGCCCAGAACTGTACACAGTACTCCATGTGTAGTCTGACTAGTGATTTATAAAGTGGCAGGACTATGTTCTCATCACGGGCATCTATGCCTCTTTTGATGCAACCCATTATCTTATTGGCCTTGGCAGCAGCTGTCTGACACGGGTTTCTACAGCTTAGTTTGCTGTTCACTAAAATTCCTAGGTCCTTTTCTATGTCAGATTTACCCAATATTTTACCATTTAGTATGTACTGGTGACTTGCATTATTCCTTCCCATATGCATAACCTTACATTTGTCAGTGTTAAACCTCATCTGTCACTTATCTGCCCAAGCCTCCAGTCTATCCAGATCCATCTGTAGCAGTGTACTGTCCTCTTCTATGTTAATTACTTTACACAGTTTAGTGTCATCTGCAAAAAATTATATTTTACTGTGCAAGCCTTCTACAAGACCATTCATAAATATATTGAAGAGAATAGGGCCCAATACTGACCCCTGTGGTACCCCACTAGTGACAGTGACTCAATCTGAATGTGTGCCATTAATAACCATCCTCTGTTTTCTATCACTGAGCCAGTTACTTACCCACATACAGACATTTTCTCCCAGGCCAAGCATTCTCATTTTATATACTAACCTTTTATGTGGTACCATGTCAAATGCTTTGGAGAAGTCCAGATATACGACATCCATTGATTCGCCGCGGTCCAGTCTAGAACTTACCTCCTCATAGAAACTGATTAAATTGGTTTGACATGACCTCATGAAGCCATGCTGATATGGAGTTATTTGATTATTTTCATTGAGGTACTCCAAGATAGCATCTCTTAGAAAACCCTCAAACAGTTTACCCACGAAAGATGTTACACTTACCGGCGTATAGTTCCCGGGCTCTGTTTTTGGACCCTTTTTTAATATTGGCACCACATTTGCTCGCCATGCGCCAATCCTGTGGAACACTCCCTGTCAGTACTGTATAGTATTTCACATTTCACTCAGAGATTTAAAATGCCACCCTCTGTATTGTAAGACACAGTTATACAGCTATTTTCCCAAGCCTCCTCGCCAAAAAAAAAAAAAATTGTCTAGAGATGCCCTGACATAGATTTCGGACAAGTATTTCATATTTCAAATGCTATCTATCATCTGGACGGTAAAACACGTGTTGCACAGCTTTGAGCTTATTACTCCAACAACAAAATTGTAGCTAGAAGGCATTCCCTGGCAAACTCAGCCTCTGCTCCTCACTACTTGCCCCACGGCTAAAAGCCTTCCCTGATTTTCCCTATTCTACACAATTCTTTTTCTTTCTAGCCTTTCCCTTCAATGTCCCTTGCACTAAAATAGAAGCTTGATTATGACTGTATATTGTCCGTAAGATTGTTTTTGCTGATGACAGAGCGGAAGAGAAGAAGTTTGAGCAAGAAAAGCAGAAAGTGATCCTCCCCCAAGTTCCTCTCAGGGTCATGTGAGCATCCTTCTCTTTCCTCCCTCGTTCTTTTTCCCGCTGTAATGTGCGGTAAAAGGGCACCGTGTGCCATTTACTGGATTCGTAGTAAAACAGCACAGGTTTGTCTTGAGGATTAATTTTTGCTAAGTTCGTAAAAAATCCAGTTTATTAGAAACTGATATGCTCATCTCTAATTTGGACCTTTTAATTAGCAACTATCATATATAGAGATGAGCAAATCATTCAAAAAATTATTCGCCTAACATTCGCAGAACTTTTCCTAAAATTCGTATATTCGACGAATAGATTCGTTGTATTTGCGTACAAAATATACGTTATTATGTACTATTAGCGAACATTCGCTCACTAATAACGAACGTTCATTTACAAAATGTACGCAACTTCTTAGAAGACGTACGCATGAGCATACAAATAGCTTCCGAATCTCAGCGTACTATTGTCTAAGCGATTACGTACTACGCAGGCATGTACGAGGAGAGGCCGCGGCATGCACTCCTCAGAGGCAGAGCGAATATTCGAGACATATATATGGTAAAGTGCAAATACATTATTATAGGTAGAATATAAAAATTTTAAATATCACCTACCTAGTATGCTCACGGACATGTTTAAGTCTCTTTTCTTCTGACGCTTGTCATAGAACTGGAGCAAAGTCCCAAACTCAGTCGCAATTTGTAATCCACATAGGTAAAATTGTAATCCAAATGGGTAAAAAAAAAAGCAGCAAAGGTTCCTTAAAAAACCCTCTTTCAAGGGGCTTCCCAAATAACCTGAAAAGGGGGAAAAAGGCATGAGGCGCACGTATGCGCAACTTAATTTCCTGAGTTGCCTCGTCATCCTCCCTCGCTGGAGAAAGGGGCGGGAGTACCAGGGAGGAGTCTGCATCGCTGAATTGAATTCGTACACAACAGCTTATAGAGTAACTACCAGAGAAAAGTCTGCATTGCTGAATTGAATTCGTACGCGACAGCGTATAGCGTAACTAAATTATACGTAGAATAGCGTATAATTTATAGGACACACTACGTAGCGAATGCGTACAAAAGCAAAGCAAATCACCTAATATTCGGATTCGCTTCGAAGCTGAAAAATCCCAAGATTCAATACGAATCTATGAAGTGGCGAATAGATTCGCTCATCTCTAATCATATCCTATACAAGCATGAACAAAAGAAGCAGATATTGCTTATTACTAGAGTACATTAAATGTGTGTCAAATTAGTATGGTAATCTGACAACCATCAAATTGTATCAAAACTCTGGGGGACATTTATCAAATTAATGGAAGTTATGACGACTGCTGTGTTTTTTGTGACATTTTGTGACAAGGCGGTGTATGTTTAAGAGCTAAAAGTGATATTACATACCTCTCAACTTTAGAAAAGAAGGGACACTGTGTGCGGTGCGCGAAGCACTTTGCGCCAAATGTTTTCTGCACTAGGCCACGCCTCTAAAACCGCCCAAAACATAACACCTAATTCCACCCAGTCCCCTAAATGCTCCCACATATGTGCGCCCTGACAGTAATATGCCCATCTGTGCCTCCTCACAGTAATGTGCCCAGTTATGTGCCCCCTCACAGTAATTATGCCCAGTTATGTGCCCCCTCACAGTAATTATGCCCAGTTATGTGCCCCCTCACAGTAGTTATGCCCAGTTATGTGCCTCCTCACACTAATATGACCAGTAAAGTGCGCACTTCACAGGCAGTAAAAAATAAATAAACTCCACACACTCACCTCATTCCACAGCAGCAGGATACACGGAGTTCCCAGCTGGCCCCGCCCCCTTCCCAGACCAGCAGTGTAGACTGCAGACAAGGGAAGGAATGATGGAGCAGGGAGCCAACAGCTCTCTGCTTCATCATTACAGGCAGCTGTCTCTGCTTCCTATGGAAGCAGAGACAGCTGCCTGAGAGCGAGACATACCTCCCCCGTACCGGGACCACTGGGCACCCACTTAAATCTGGGACTGTCCCGCCAGATCCGGGATGGTTGGTAGGTTTGAGATTAGACCTGGATTTTGGCACATTTACTATGTGCGACTTTTGCAAAAGTTGCAAAAAAGTTGTAATTCCATGCCAGGCAACCCCAGATGTACTTTAACACATATCGGTGTAATCCACATTGCACTCACTCATGCCAATTACATAGGGGGTCATTTATTAAGCTGACATACTCCTATAATAGGGGTATTTCAGGCACAGATTGCGGTGCAATGGTTAGTTGCGTCGCAATCTGCGACTTCTTCCCACTTACACAGGTCCAAAAAAGTGAGTGTGGCATGTGTGGGGAAGATATTGTCATAATACTCGACATGCCGGAACCCCTGAAGACGCTGAACATGTCGGGGGGCAGCCTCTGAGCTAGTTTTTAGCACAGGTAGTGAGCGCACATAACTCTAAACCCAAGATGTAGAGACAGACAGTCTGAAAGTTAAAGCGTCAGTGGCAGTGCGTGGCCACAGAGGAAAACACAACTGAGTAACAGAGAATATAGAACTGTTAGGCTATAGTAATAGCATAACATATACAAAAACCTCAGCTCACCCTGATAGTTTTAAGTTAAGTTAGTTTATTTTTTTATTTTTTATTTTCTATTCTTTTTTCCTTTTGAGGATGGATTACAACTTGTATTAATAAATTAGAAGTTGAATATTTGAAGTTTTAATGAAATAAAGTATGTAGGTGGAAAAAGGTGTTATTCGTAGTATTACAATAACATATTGCTCATTGATTAATAGTGCCACACCTACATAATAGGGTTTTTTGATTTGAATGTGTGGGGAAGGGGACAGGCCAGGAGGCCCGTCTCATTTACCATTTTCTACGCCTGTTAGGGGTCAAAAACTGATTAAATAACTGAAGCGTGAACTCAGGTCAATGCTAGCGTCAGGTATAATGGACTTAGCCATGCAGTGGTCCAAGATTGTATTATAGAAAGAAAGAGCGCTCTCCTTTTACACCATCTGCTGATCCCTCATACAGTAGATTGCTAGAGAACTGGTTCTGTTACACGCTGATACAAGTAGAGAGTCCATGACAGAGTGGGGAGGGTGTGAGCAGAAAGTTTGTGTGATGTCACTGTTTATTTTTCCTTTCTTCTGATCCATCACAACGACCCCAGAAAACGGATCATGTCTTTTGATCATCAGCCTTCACACAGTCAATGTTTGGTCAGTAATCAGTATTGCTAAGGCCAAAAAGAAAAACAGGAGTGGATCCAAAACAGAGATGACGCGTGATTGGAATATTTGCATGTCTTTTGTGTTTTGTACCCACTCCTGCTTTTGGCTTCTGTGGGAGGTTTGCTCTGGTCGACACTAGGTATGCCTTTCTTACATACCCTCCCCCTCAGTTCAGACCCATCAGGGCGAACTCCTGCCATCAGACAATGGGTCCGGGATAAGGCATCTCCTTTGCCTTGCAGTCTCCCAGCTCGGTGTTCCACTGAAAAACTAAAATTTTGCAGTGACAAGAACCACCTCGTTACTCTGGCATTCCTCTCTTTGGATCTACTCATCCAAGTTAGAGGTGAGTGGTCTGTGATCAGCCGGAAGTGTCGCCCCAGTAAGTAGTACCTTAGCGTCTCTAAGGCCCACTTTATCGCCAGACATTCCTTCTCTACGATACTGTAATTTTTCTCTGCTGGCGTGAGTTTCCTGCTCAGGTAGGTAACTGGGTGCTCCTCTCCGTTCACCTCCTGAGACAGGATAGCTCCCAGCCCCACGTCTGACGCGTCTGTCTGCACAATAAACTCTTTCTTGAAGTTTGGAGTAATGAGGATGGGGGATCCACACAACGCCAACTTCAAGGCCTGAAAAGCATCTTCTGCTTGTGCATTCCACCACACCATGACGGACCCTTTTCCTTTCAAAAGGTCAGTCAGAGGAGCGGATACTGTGGCAAAGTTGGGTATAAACCGCCTGTAATACCCAACAATGCCCAGGAATGCTTTGACCTGTTTGATGCTCACAGGTTGAGGCCATCCCTGGATAGCGTCGACCTTGTTGACCTGGGGTTTAATTACACCTCGCCAGATCACATACCCCAAGTAGCGTGTCTCCTCCATCCCGACAGCACACCTCTTGGGGTTTGCAGTCAGACCAGCTGCCCTTAGAGAGTTCACTACGGCCTGTACTTTGGCCAAGTGACTCTCCCAGTCATAGCTGTAGATGATGATATCATCCAGATATGCCGCAGGCTTTTCTGTTGCCCGAGGAGATAGTACAGAAGGAAGATTAGCCGGCGACCTCTCTGCAATCAGACTCTCTCTGTCCTTCCATGCCTTCAGAAAATTGACATGGTAGGTCTGCTCGGGTTTCCTACTACCAGGCTGACGTACCCTGTAGTTTACTTCCCCCACCTTTTCTAGTACCTCATATGGTCCTTGCCACTTGGCTAGAAATTTGCTCTCTACCGTAGGGACTAGAACCAAAACTCAGTCACCGGGTTTAAAGGTCCTTACCGTTGCTGACCTGTTATAGACTCGACTTTGAGACTTTTGCGCAGCCTCCATATGCTCCTTGACGATGGGCATAATGGCCGCTACCCTGTCCTGCATACTGGCAATGTGGTCTACAACACTTTTGTGGGGGGTGGGTTCCTGTTCCCACGTCTCCTTTGCGATGTCTAGCAGGCCCCTGGGATGTCTGCCATAGATCAACTCAAAGGGAGAAAATCCAGTAGAAGCCTGTGGTACCTCACGGATTGCACACATTAAATATGGCAACATAACGTCCCAGTCCTTACCATCCTTGTTCACCACTTTTTTCAACATACTCTTTAAGGTTTTATTAAACCGTTCTACTAACCTGTTGGTCTGGGGATGGTATACTGAGTTGCGTAATTGTTTTATGTTGAACAGCTTACACAGTTCTCTGGTAACTTTGGACATGAAAGGGGTACCCTGATCCGTAAGGATCTCCTTGGGTAGACCCACACGGCAAAACATGGCGAATAGTTCCTTAGCTATGAGCTTCGCCGACATGTGCCGTAGTGGGATGGCTTCAGGATAACGGGTAGCGTAATCCATCACTACCAGTATATGCTGATGCCCCCGAGCGGACTTAACCAATGGACCTACCAAGTCCATGGCAATCCTTTCATATGGCACCTCGATGATGGGTAGAGGTACCAGTGGACTTCGTAAATGTGCCATTGGAGCATGCAATTGGCATTCAGGGCATGACTCACAATACAGTTTAACCGCACTGTATACCCCTGGCCAATAAAACCGCTGCAGGATGCGGTCCAGTGTTTTTGTGGCACCTAGGTGCCCCCCGAGTATATGTTTATGTGCCAATCCCAGCACAGTTTGCCGATAAGGCTGGGGTACCAGTAATTGTTCCCAGGTCTCACCCCGCATCTGGTCAACCCGGTATAACAGTTCTTGGTCGACCATGAAGTGGGGATATACCTGATCAGTGCCGTCATGCTGCGGCACCCCATTTATCACCACAACATTTTCCCTAGCACAGACCAGCGTAGGGTCCTGGAGTTGTGCTGTGCCAAAGTTGTCACGGGATACCTCCAAATATGACAACTGCGGCCCAGTCACTAACTCTTTAGATTCACTAGCCATTACATCTAGGGGAAATACATTAGTTTCTTCCCTGGTCACCCCTACGGCAGGAGCCCCAGAGTCCGGGTCATTGGGCTTGGGGTCTAAGTCCTGACCCTTCTGTGTGGCATGTACTCTTGTGGGTGGGCTACCCAAACTTTGATTTCCCCGCCACAGAGTCCAGAACATGGGGAAGTCCCGCCCCAAAATGAGGTCATGGGGCAAGTTCATGACGACCCCTACCTCATGTTGTCTCTCTCCACAGGGGGTCTGGATGGAAACAATGGCAGTACAATACTCTTTTAAGTCTCCATGAATACACAGGACCCCGACAGTGCAGTCTGTGACAGTCCCTGGGTTGATGTGTGACCCATTAACTAGGGTCACCCGACTTCCAGAGTCCAACAGGGCCATGACCTGGTGCCCCGCCACAGTTACCCAGCAGAGGTGGCGCTCCTCGTCCGAGTCAGGGGTGGCAGCTGTGTATACCGGGGCCGCATAAAGGGACACCCTCCGGGCAAAGCTGCAGTCCATAGGCTCAGGTTTGTGGGGACAATTGGCCGCAATATGGCCGGGCTCTTGGCAGGCCCAACAGATGGGAGCCTCCCCCCTCCGGTATCGCCCGAACATGGGGGGTGACTGGCCTGGGAACTTGCGGGAACCATAGGCCTTTGGGCCTTGGAGTGGGCAGGGGAATGAGGGGCTTTATTCCCAAGGGATTGGGTAGCCCAGTACCATCCCCACCAAAGCATTAGCATCAGCTGGGTCCCCATGTCCTACCCACTGCTGTATCTCACCCGGCAAGTCCCTTAGATAGCGGTCCAGGAAAATCTTCTCCACCATCTGGGCTGGGGTTGATGTCTCCGGCTGTAGCCACTTGCGGACCAGTTGGATGAGGTGGTGCATCTGGGCCCTTGATGGTAAAGCCTCTTGGTACCTCCAGCTATGGACTCTCTGAGCGCGTAGATGGATGTCGACTCCCAAGCTGGCCAGGATCTCTGCCTTTACCGTAGGATAGTCCCGGGCATCCTGCTTGCTTAAGTCAAAGTAAGCCTGCTGGGGCTCGGCAACAAGAAAAGGTGCCAACACCTCTGCCCACTGTTGCTGTGGCAGTCTTTCACAGGTGGCAACCCTTTCAAACCCTGTCAGGAAAGCCTCTATGTCATCATCTGACGTCATCTTGGTCATAGCTTTCCGGACTTCGCTCCGGGCATCCCGCTCAGGCATTGCTGGACCAGCCCTCTGTTGTGCAGCCGCCAGTGCTGCCATTTGCTGCACCAGCAGTCGGTTTGTTTCTTGCTGCTGGGCCTGGGCCTCTGCATGAGCCCTTTGCTGATGCTCCAATGCCTGTCGCTGCTGCAGAGTGCTCTGCACCATTTGTTTGATGAGCTCCTCCATGGCTGTGGCCTGTTGTTTCAGTGCTGTTGTCAGCCAGGACATGCAACCAGTGTATGCTTCACTGCACCTGTGCCCGCATCCTCCACCATATGTGGGAGGTTTGCTCTGGTCGACACTAGGTAGCTGTGCAGGAAGCAGGGACACAGACAGATGACAGTCCAAATACAGTGTTTTATTTCACACTTTCAAAAAACACCAATGTAGCCTTAACTCCTAGGCACAAAATAAACAAAACCCTGCTCGGCTGAGCCAATGCATAATACACACACAATCCCCTAACTATACGTGGGACTGGCTACCCGCCCCACGGGCACAAAACACAGGTACTGGGTGGCACAAACAATACCTTCAGTAGTCAGCTTCTCCAGGTATATGGCCACACTGCTTAGCACTACTCTGGGCTTTTTATTAGGACCTAATGAGCCCATGTGATCCTCAGCTGTGGGGCTATTAGAAGCCCAGGACCGGAGCCCCGGTGGAGTGAGCGTCCCACTGCCAACCTCACTCACTCCAGTATAAGCAGGCCTAGTACTTACTTTACAATCTGACTGTGTTAGCTATGGCTAACACAGACAACACAGGCTATCAATCCTGCTTATGCTGTGTCTGAGTTAACCTTTTGGTTCCCAGAGACACACCCAAGGCTTACCACACAGCATTTAACCATTTCAGTGGCAGATATGTGTTCTCCCAAACCATGCCTTTCTTACACTTCCAAATCATGAGCGAATACTGATGCAAAATACTGACCGTGTGATAGAGGCATCATGCTCAATTTGCAGGAGTTTTGGCTATTTGCTTCTGAAATCGGTTTTATTCAGATGGGAAAAGAAGTCCTCCATGCAGGACTTTGCATCAGTATTTCAGTATTGGTAAGACAAAAAAAAAACAGGACAGTCCAAAACAGAGATGATGTGATGTGAATATTTGCATGTCCTCTGTGTTGGACCCACTCCTGCTTTTGGCCAAATCATGAGCAAATACTGATGCAAAATACTGACTGTGTTATACAAGCCTTATGGATGTTCCAAAGACAGGATTTGTTGTGTTTTTCATTTTACAGTTCTTCTGACAGATCAGAAGATGGGTACAATAAACTGTGATGTCAAAAAGGCCAAAACAGGGACACTAGTGGCTGAGTCACAGAATGCTGAGGGTGGCAACAGCATGATGAGTCAACACAGTGGCCCTTTCACAGAGTGGTGAAGGTGGAAACAGTAAGAGGAGCTTACACAGTCTCCCCATTACAGAGTGGCAAGGTGGGAGGAAACATCAGTGGCCGTAACAGCATGAGGTAGTGGTAGTAGGAGAAGATGGCAGCACAGGCAGCAGGTGTGTGGCATCAGGTGGGTGGCAGCATCATAATTCTGGCTGAAGCACATGGCCAGAAGCTACAGGCCATGTTCCACAATGTTTTGGTGTGGCTGCCAGAGTGATCTAGTCTGATGCATCAGGCACTGGCGTGTAGAATTCCTGGCTGATCCATGCCTGATTCATCTTTACAAAGGTTAGTGCCTCTTGGGTATGCTTGCTGCCATACTAAACACCCACTCTGATGCCACACTACTTTCCAGGCAGGAAAGCTTGTCCAGGACAAACTTGGCTAGTTACGGCTATGATATGGATAGCTCTCAAGGGGAGCCTTAGGGTTTGTTTCTCTGCTCCAAATTAAAGTAATCCTAGGATATTAACATGCATGGAAGAAACAACACTGACACATGTAGGGTCAAAGTAGTTCTTGTTTATTAGAGGAGGGTATACCGTTTATATACTTCAGGGAGGGGCATTCCTCTCCTGAGGGTTATACTATATTTTATTGGTTAGTAATAAAAAAAGTTTTAGGTTTGGTTAGTAATAAATAAAATAAAGTTTTACTTCTGCGCATCTAGTCCATCTAAAGAATATAAACTATAGATAAGAGCAGGAGTGGTCCCGGAGCCGACGCCATCTTGTAATGGCTTCATGTCTTTCAGTCTTTATATCCATAACAGCCACAAATCAAGTTTGGCTGCCCACGGGGGGGTCAAGGGGATCTTGGATCTGGGGTGGCAGGGTACAGTCCAAGTATGCTACCACCTGCTGGTTCAGGTTCTTCTCCATGTCCTGCTGCTGCTGGTGCTGGGTGGTTTCTTCAGTAGGTGGGTGAATAAAAGTGCTCATTAGAGACTCCAGACTTAAGTTGCTGCTGATGGAGCTTGTGCTGCTCCGGCCCCACAAACTTCTCCAGCAGTCATGGCAGTGGATGTGAGAACAGAGGGCCCCCAGTCAGACCTTAGTAAGGATGGGTGATGGCGCACATAAGCAGCAGCCAATTGACTCCTTAAAGGGAGTTTGTCACCTCATTTTCACCTATATAACTAACAGCAGTGCCCCACAGAAGATTGCATACACATCCCAGACATACCTGTGTGCACTTTGTGTTTGTATTCCATGTCCAGAAAAAGCACTTTTATTCTGCAGGAAAACAGCTCCCAAGTGCCCAGCTCTGAAGAGGGGAGGGCTGCTTTAGCTGCTCATATCTTGGGACTGGTAGCAGATAGAAAATTGGTTCTGACCTTCTTTGAAAGCTGACATTCAAAGCTTTCAAATGATACCAAAATCACAGCACATCCAGTATATCAGAATATAAAGCTTTTAGAAATCAAGTCGGGAGACAAAGCTGTTTTTAGTTTCACTTTCAGCTGGGCACTTGGGAGCTGTTTTCCTGCAGAATAAAAGTTCTTTTTCTGAGCATGTAATACAGACACAACGTGTACACAGTTATGTCTGGGATGTGTTTGCAACCTTCTGTGGGGGCAGTGCTGTTAGTTATATAGGTGAAAATGAGGTGACAGACTCCCTTTAAGATGTCTTTATAGTAATTGAGTTTATCCTCACTCTCAGAAGGTGGAAAAGGGCTCCCATTTTAGACCGGTTGCGAGAGTCTAACATGATGGAGAGCCAGTAGTCATCCCTCTGCCAAATGGTGATAATGCGCTGTCACTACACATGCAACTCAGCATGTATCTGGCCATTTGCGCCCAGGACTCGGAGGGACTCCCTGCCTCCATCTCCACTGCATACTGTCACAGTGTGTCAGAGTCATGTTCCTTGTCATCATCATCACCCTCCAGCTCCTCCTGCTGCTCCTCTCCTGTCACTTGTGCAGATAAACCATCTATTTCTGTATACATTGCTTGTCAGTAGAGATGAGCGAATCATTGAAAAAATTATTCACCGAAAATTCGCCGAACTTTTCCTAAAATTCGTATATTCAACGAATATATTCGTTGTATTTGCGTACAAAATATACGTTATTATGTGCTATTAGTGAACATTCGCTCACTAATAACGAACGTTCATTTACAAAATGTACGCAACTTCTTAGAAGACGTACGCATGAGCGTACAAATAGCTTACGAATCTCAGCGTACTATTGTATAAGCGATTACGTAATACGCAGACACGTACGAGGAGAGGCCGCGGCGTGCACTCCTCAGAGGCAGAGCGAATATTCGAGACATATATATGGTAAATAGTGTAAATACATTATTATAAGTATTATATAAACATTTTAAATATCACCTACCTAGTATGCTCACGGACATGTTTAAGTCTCTTTTCTTCTGACGCTTGTCATAGAACTGGAGCAGAGTCCCAAACTCAGTCGCAATTTGTAATCCACATAGGCAAAATTGTAATCCAAATGGGTAAAAAAATAGCAGCAAAGGTTCCCTTTAAAAAACCCTCTTTCGAGGGACTCCCCAAATAACCTGAAAAGGGGGAAAAAAGGGATGAGGCGCACGTATGCGCAACTTGGATAAAAAAAACTTTTTTTTTGATGGGGGGAGTCCTAAAAATCCATGGCCATCTGGGTGAGGACAAACGCGGGGCAACAAAACTAAAAACTAGGGCCAACTAGTGCCCACCCTTCAGAATAAGTCCATGTTGTGGCTCCCATAAAAACTGCAGGAATTACTTAAAGGCCAGCAGGTCCTCCTCACTGCTGCTGGAGCTAAAGGACATGAGAGGGCGCTCCTGCCTCATCATGAAAGCGGCCCTGGCTGGAGCAGACCCCCGCTGACCTCTCAAGGATGGTCTTCTTGGTGACTGGCCTGTCACACTGGCAAAGGCAGTGGTAACTTGGGCCCTGCCCATCACTCTGTAGTGGCCAGATCCTCCTGCCGACATACCAGGTGACAGAATCTCCGGCTGTAACGGTAATGGTAACGCTCTTCCACGAGCGGCGGACTGTGCGGCCTGCAACTGCCATGGGCATGGCAGTTGGTAGTGGTACTGTATCACAGTTGGATGGTACACGAAGGTGTTCGTGGTCATCTGTCCCACATGAAGGATCGGTGGTATCAGTGGCGGCAAATCAGGAATCAGGGGTTCCGGCTGATCCTGACCTTGGGATTTCTCTTCAGATCTCAAGGTCTCAAGGTCACAAGCCTCTTCTGCGGCCTGGGCCTCCTCACTCCAGTCTTCCGGGGGCGCTGCAGGAGTAGGTGGTCACTTTAAGACTTTCACCCCAGTAGCAAAGGGGCCTTGGAGGCTCTTCATGGGGGTATACTCCATGTAATCCCCTGCATGTAGATTGTGGCGTACAGGCGGAAGATACAGCCGCTTAACCGAACGGCGGTTAACATATAATTCCTCCGCCGTCTCCTCATCGCCGATGAAACCGACTCCCCGCTCCACGTTGAACCAAATAACGGTTCCCCTTCGGCGCTCCAGCTTAGGGTCAACGGACCGTGGGTGCTCCAAAACTTGCACCACCCACTCCTCCACCAGCTTTTTATATTCCCAGAGGGTCTAGGCGTTCCGGGTGAAAGCCTCAGGGACCATCAAATTCTGGCGTAAGGAGTAGTCCTTGCGCGTGGAGCCTCGGACCGTGTCATCCAATGGAGTCACCACCTCAGCAGACACCTCATCCGACTTCCTGTTGAGCTGTGAGAGATAGATCTCCTCCGGTTCCTTCTCCTCATAGGGGTCGTCTGCCCACAACATGCTTCCCCAGTCAGGACCTCGCTGTCTCGCCACCATCTTACTCTGCTGACTTGCCACGTCTTCCTCACGCGCAGGAGAAGGGGGCGGAACTACCAGGGAGGAGTCTGCGTCGCTGAATAGAATTCGTACGCAACAGCGTGTAGAGTAACTACCAGGGAGGAGTCTGCGCAACAGCGTATAGAGTAACTAAATTATACGTAGAAAAATCCCAAGACTCGATAGGAATCAACGAATCGACGAATCGCTTTGCTCATCTCTACTTGTCAGTAAATGTCGTTCTCCTCCTCCAGTTCAGCCCCAAAGGGCTAAGGAGGCCGTGATATGTAGGTGCCACATATCCTATCTCCTGACCAGCCAGATTTAACAGCATCTTCTCCAGGACATGAAAGTCCGAGCGACTGACAAATAAAGTGGCCTCCTGAAAGGGCCTGAGCAAATGTCAGTTGTCACATATGAGCTGCCACTGGCTGATGTTGAAATTACACAAGGGGAGTACTCCTTTCTGCATGCATAATCAAGTAGTCATTCATGGCCTTACTCATATAGTCAGTCCAAAATGTGAAGGGTGGTGTTCCAATAGGTGGAAACGTCGTATATAAGGAGATGTTGGGGAATGCTATTATGCCTTTGAAGCTCAAGGGGGGCTTGTTTTGCAGTGTAAAATGGATGAAGTGCGTGCGCAGTTGGGTGAAAGACTCCAGGAACTGCTTTACAACCAGAATAAAGACATGTGCCATACATGGTGTCTGGGTCAGTCCTCCTTGACTCAGCACCGACACAATGTTCTTTCCATTACTGTTATCATAATTCCATTATCCGGATTGGATTTTGTCTTGAAGGACGTGTAGCAGTTCCTCCCCAGTGTGCCTCTGTTCCTCCAGGAAAATCAGGTGCAGAACAGCATAACACCAGCATTCTCTGCTTAGGTGGTATGCTGGAGGACAACTCCGAATTATGCGGTGGAGGCTGACGACAAGGTTGAGGATTAGGAGACAGAGGAGGACATTGGAAAAGGACTAACAGGTTGAGAATGTGGAGGCTGCATTGCCATAACCTTGACAAGTTGCTGGTGTACCTGGGCAGGAACCATATTTACCAAGTAGGCTGTAAACCAGTGGCGTAAGTACCGGGGAAGCAGGGGAAGCAACTGCTTCGGGGCCCGGGCTGACAAGGGGCCCGACGGCAGAGTCTTAGTTAGATAAGTTAACATCATGATTATAATTGTTTTTCAGGGCAGGCCGGGCCCTTCACATATAGTGTGGTCACATTGGGGGCCTCCCACCGGCCTTTTGTCCATCATCATCCTTCCCCCCACCCCCCCATCAGGCCCGGACTGGCCCACTGGGGAGCCCGTGCCTAGTTACAGTCTACATATTAATCAGCAGCGGCAGGCAGCCACAGCTTTCTGCTGGCAAGCGCTGCTGCCTGCCGCTTCAATAGGAAGAGCAGAGCTTCACAGAAATACAGAAGGTAGCGAGATGATCTTGACTGTAACGATCACCTTGCCACTTAACTTGCCCTGCAGTGATACTTGCGCTGCCATTTTTCAGTGTGCCGCAGGCTCCGCCTCTTGATCTGTGTGGTGCGGTACCTGCGCTTCCTTTTCCCTGTGCTGCACGCACGCACACACGCTGTGTACTCAGAGCCCTGTCTCCTCCCCATATTGTGGAATCTGCAGAGCGCGGCGGCGGGCTTTTACTGTCTCCTGAGTGTGCAGACGTGCTGCTGGTGGTGCTGCTGCTGTGTCCCACTGCTGTGTCCCGCTGCTGTGTCCCCCATGAAACAGAAGCTGCCACAGGTTGCCTCTAGTTCCCCAAGACAGTATGAGAAAGGTAAATCTATAGTTTAATAAAAATATACTTTCACATTTTACTGCATTCCCCTCTGGAAATTACAACTCCTAACATGCCCTGTGAGATGCAAACCTTCAGGACCTGCTGGGAGTTGTAGTTTTCCTGCAACATGCTGTAATTTTATATCACAATTATGATTGCATGCTACAAAAATTTTAAATAATATTGCTTAAAAAGTCATACACACTCCAACATACTATATCAATATAAAGTACAGATAGTCCTCACACAACTCCGTAGACGTAAATGTAAAAAAATATATCTATTTTTGGTTTCATTTTGTGCTTTAGCTGTTTCTTTTTTTTTTCTTTTAGTATTAACCTGTAGGATACCTAAGTAAAAAAA